>WEIS01105176.1:0-15273 GCA_013389965.1 Todus mexicanus | reverse complement strand
TTTTTTCTTTTTTCTCTTTTTAACCCACAAACCTGCATTTTCCATTTGAGAAGTGGAAGTGAATGGGCTGATGCGAGTTTGGCATAGTTCTAAGGGTGACAAACCCAGGTGCCTAGATTTTCGAGGATGTGAAAACTGTTTTGAAACATCCACATTTTGTACGCCAGTTGTAAGATTAGCTGTGCGTTGACCATGCCCACCTTCCTGCTTCTCACTATAGTTCACCTGTCTGAATTAAATGCTTCACAACATTTAGGTTTTAAGAAGATGTGTAGTTGTCCTCAACAGGTTGGGTTTTAGTCCTGAGTGTTGGTACAGTAGGTTCATACCCTCGTCCGCAGTCAGTAATGGGTAGAGGATCCTTTCTAGTAGCAGAGTGTTAACACCACTCAGTGCTTCTGACCCTAAAAAAGAAAAAATAACAAAAATCAATTAAACCTATTCTCAGCATTGTGTCAGATCACTAACACTTCATATTTAAATAGATCCTGAAGATCAGTTAGTAATAAGGCCTTAATGGATTCAGTTAGGTGAGCTCCAGGCCTTCGCTGTGCTTGTACAAAGTTGTCTCACTCCTACGATTTTATTAAAATAAAACAGGACTTGCAGTGAAGCTGACAGCTGAGCAGTTAGGTTACAAATCAGACTGTGATGCGAGGGCAGACCAAATGAATATTGCCATTCAGCTTGTCAAAGGCAGGGTGAAAAACAAGGCTTGATGAATAGCAGAATTTGGTCTACACAGAGCAAGGATGCAAGAGCAGCACAAGGGGCCTCGGGCCAGCAGCACCTACAAAGAAACATGTTGTAGCATGTTAATTTTCACATCACTTGGGGGTGGGGCTTTCATTAACAAAAATATTCCGTAAGTTGAGTTATGGATGTTCAAAATGAGAGGTGTTTAATTAATATCTGTAGCAGTGACAAGCAGTCAAGTGCTCAACCAAGACCGTGAGCTTCTCCAAGCGGGCGAGTTTATGGGCTAATGACCGCCTGTCTGGGTGACATTAGTGTATGGAGTTATAACCAGGAGGATTATTTTTAACCAGCAGTCTTTTGCTGTGATCAGTTAATGCTGATAAAATGAGTTCTCAGCACCTATTTGTTTGAAGTGATAGGTGATCCCTTTTGAGTGATTTTTAGCATGTAATTCTGGCTCTCCAGGGAATGCGCTTTACAGCCCTGTGTGGCAAATGTAATTGGCACGGTAGTAATGGTGTCTTCTGATTTTGCTTTCTCATCTTGATACATGCCACAGAAGCAGCTCTGAGTCTGAGAAATAAGAAATATTTTTAAGAAACTATAGATTTTTTTAAATTTATTATTAGGGACAGCCATAACTATTATCCAGATCAAGATGCTTCAGATAGAGCACTGCATCTTTTCACAGCAGTAGTAAGATTATCAGTGAAAATAAGAGCAGATCCAGGCTAAAATAAAGACATCATCACTCTGTAGTATGATTTGAGTTTTTTATTTTTTAATTAAGGCTATGGTAAATCTGCACAATTATTACTTACATATAGAAGAAAGAAAGGCAATATGTGCTATAAAGGAGTTCAGGAAAAAAATCAGTTTTCAGAAACCACCACAAAAGAACCCCACAAAAATCCCCAGAAGAGCAACCAGAAAACAGTAGCCATTGTTTCTCTAAGTTTTAGCAGGTACAGTGGCCATGAACAAATTATAAAGCAGTTCTGCCTGACAAGAGGATGGAGAGCACCACTCTCAGCTGTGGGTTCATACTGCGAGCTGATAATCCAGGGCATGCACCCAGCTGACCTACGGTGCTGGGGGAGTGCCTTCATTGCAGCCCTCTGTAGTCCTGCAGACAAGACGTGTTCAAACCTCTTATGCTTCAAATCAGATCAGCCAGCTTTGTCCTGGTTTGCAGCCAAGGCATGTACTCTCTGTCACTGCTGTTTTCATGTTTTCCAGTGTCCTTGTAAATTCATAAACATACTGGAAATGTCTAAAATTCTGTTTCTCAGAAGAACTCTTTTAATTTCAACACCTTGTGAAGAAAAAGTTCAGCTTCCAAAGTGGTTCTGTCTCCCTCCATCTGGACTGCCCTTTTAGTAGAAGAGTTAGATGTTTTAATAATATTTTGACAGCAAGATATTTTAAAGGTAGATCAATAGATAGAAACATCGATTGAGCAGTGTCCCTTTAGCTAGTACACAGTTGCAACCTTTCTAGCATGTTCTTAATAAAAATCATTGTATTAAGAAGAATCTAGTTGAATAGGTTAGCGCTATTACTATGTCATCTTGTACATACACATGTATGTATATATATATGTATCTATCCTCTAAACAAAGTAACTGTTGTATAATAAGAATTCATTTGTGCCTAAGATACTGTAATGTAACATGAACAGAATTTCGTTCTGGATGAGATTTCACTGAATATATTTGAATTCACGCCAATAATTCAGATATGGTACAATAATAGTTTATTATAAGACTGATCAGAAATAATGTATTTCTATTCTATTTGATCCATTTCATTCCCTCAGACCGGTAAAATACCAAATATCAGTAACTGCATCCCCTTCAACAGAATCTACTCATAGGAAGCAAATTGCACATGTGCATTGGTTTCTTTAGGATTAGGTGTAAGAGTAAAAAAGGGGATGCGTTGCAGTTGCTAGGTGACATTCAATTCAAACATATAACATACTGTAAACAAACAAAGTAGAGCCACGGTTCTGTCCATCTGCAGAGGCTGTTAAATGAAATATTCCTCATCTGTGGGACACTTTTGGAAAAAATATTCTGAATGCTGAAATGAGTTTAAAGTAGGGAACAATGCAGTTAAAGCCTGTAGAGGTTGATGCTCAGTGAAATGTAGGTCAGTCAGATTACACCATACAGTCTCAGCTGCTGTGTTTTGTCATCTGCCTGTAATAAGAAGAGCCAATGTAGGTAGCAGTTATATTAGAGAAATGTGGTTTTGTCCTAAGGAGAAAAGATTGATTGATAGGAATATGGCTGTGCTGAATTGGAGTCCGATGTCAATGCTGAGCTCTGAAAAGTGAGGAATAGCAAGAGACACAGGTCAGTGAGGGAATGGACAGCACAGCACATTTTTTTTTTCTCCTGGAAAATCCTGCATTCAGAAATCTGATTTCCTTGTACTTAGAGAAAAATACACAAAGATCAGGAAGTAAAAAATGAAACTCACAAAACCCAAAAAACCCCCAAGCAAACAACCCTTCCTCCCCAGCATGATCTCTGTTTCTGAATGTTCACCCTCTCACGTGCCATTAGAGCGTGTTAGTCCTCTGACTCCATCAGGCTCTGCATCAATACCCACACACAGCATCTTCCTCCTCTCTGCGGTTCATCTGTAATTTTCCTCAGTAAAGTAGGTGGACACCACCACAGATAACACAGCAGCTGATAGATGCTATTTTATATTGTGCTATCTTAGGTGTAATGTCTTGCATCAGCAAAAGCATTTAAGTCATAAATAAATTAGCGTAGCTGTTAGTAAAATGCTTCTGAAGCTATATCAGAACTAATTAATTTGTGATTATAATTGCTGAGGAGGTAGTTCTCTTTTTCTTTATTGAATGTGGTGATTTTTCCCAAAACTGAACAGTTGCACATCTTAATATATAGTTTATTTATCACTCTTTAGGGATTTTTTAAAAATGAGTGGGGGATTGTACATGTACTTACTAATGAAAGTCACTTCTTAAGAGCAAATGAGCACCCAGCCACTCAAAATTTTTGGAATCTCACAAGATTCACTTAATTTTTCTCATGTAGCTTTCTGTCAGTCACGTGTATCTTTTGGTGGTTATTATGCAATAAGAATTCACTCACTGGATCTTTGTTTAAAAAGGTAAGCTATTTGCTATGTTCCTCCAAACCATGTGGGAAAGGCTGACGCTTATCTCTGAGAAGGAATTTAAATGGTGTTCACATGAGTCTAGACAAGTCTGAAGGAAGGAGATATTGGACCTAATGAAATATGTGGTGCAGGTGGAAGGGAACATATTGCCAGAGATAGTGCTGAATCTTCTTAGCTGATGGGTAAGGAAGAGCTCAAGAGGGACTGATTTTCACAGGGAGAGCACTCACAGTGATATGAGGTTTCTAAAACTCAGGCTGTGCAGCCAGTGTTTTCAGGGCCATAGGCTTTCTCAAGCATAAAAAGCAATAAGTCTATGGCTCCACAGGCACCAGCATATATTTCACAGACCTTCTCTGGACCTTCACCTTCATGGGGTGTCTCATGCAGAGGCTGGTGTTCCTCTGTCTTCATTAATGACAGCAACTACTGTGCCGTTGGCAAGCAGGCTGAGTTGATTAAAGGGTATGTTTAAAGGTATGATTTCACCTTCTGTTTTGCTATAGCCTTCCCAGGAATAGGGAACAATGCACTTGTCTGTCATCTTCTCTGCTGGCATATTACTCTCCTCTTGGCAGCTTTTTTTTCTCCTGCTCCTGTTCCCTTTGGGAAAGGAGCTAAGGGAGTCATCTTTGGCCCACGTCTCTTTGCTAATACAGTGTACCCCCCTTGCTGGCAGCTCATGGGAGCTGGAGGCAAAAGGATGAGCTGGAGACAGGTTCCTGCTGTCAGACTCCAGGCCACGCTCTAAGACATTTCTTGCAGCTCCCTCTGTGTAGTCAGGCTGCAGGAGGCACGGAGGTTGCTGCCAAATATCTGACTGTTCTGTGAGAGGCATGATATTTGGCAGCTCTCTCAATTTAAACAAAAGAGGGTTTCCTGCTGCAAAATGACCAAAGTAAAGGTAAGCACATCATGATGGTGCTGATTCACACCATGGGAAATTCATAGGCTTGTCCTTGAAACAGGTACTTCTTTAGTAGAAAATTATGATATCTAGTCTGTGTGTTACCTCCAGGGACTGAAACAAGTTATTCATTCATTACACATTTATGAGCTGGGTTATTCATCTGCTAATGTGCCTAGGAGTAAAAATGCCTATTTACTTAGATGATGTCTTGAGGTATTAAAGCTCCTATAACAGCATATTTCAGTCACAGTGAACTTAATGGTCTTCTAGGATCTACTAGTAACATAGAAACATCTGGTTTAACTCCTTATTTCATTTTCCATCTCATGGAATTCATTGGGGATAAAACTGAACAGATATTTTCATTGGTTGTAAGGGTAAATGTACTCAAATGATCAAGAAGCACACATCTGCTGCAGATTATTTGGTGACATTTCTAGGACTACTCCACCATTTTGTATTTATCCACTTCCGATACTGCAGGACTAATTGTATCAAATAAACATAGGTTTTTCCTTCACTTGCTACATTATGATAGAGTCATAGACCTGAAAAGAATCACAAGAAGTCAGCAAGACAATTCCCTCATCAGAGTGAAACTCTCACAGTTATCCTTTATGATTCTGCACGGGTTCACAGCGAATCCCCTCCTGGCCTCCCTCACCTTCCCAGTTGCCCTTGCACAGCAGGGATTGGGCTCTGGAACTTTAGGGTCAGGCAAATGAAGATGAAGATCCATCCAGGGGGTTGCCAGGGGTGAGTCAGCCAACCCCACACATTAGGACTGCTTCTCTTAAGACAAAAAGGAGAGTCGTTGTCTTGGGTGATTTTCTGCTGCTTTTACTGATGGGGCCTCCACCAGCTCCGTGGGCAACCTGTTCCAGTGTCTCAAAGTAAAGAACTTCTTCCTTATGTCCATTCTAAATCTAGTTTAAAACCATTGCCTCTCATCCTATTGCTATATGCCCTTGTAAACAGGCGCTCCCCAGCTTCTTTGTAGGCCTCCTTCAGATACTGGAAGGCTGTTGTAACATGTTCCCAGAGCCGTCTCTTCTCCAGGATGAACAACCCGAACTCCCTTAGGCTGTCCTCACAGGAAAGGTGCTTCAGCCCTCTGATCATTTTTGTGGCATTCCTCTAGGTCTGTCCCATCAGGTCCATGTCCTTCTTGTGTTGAGGACTTCAGAGCTGGACGCAGTATTTCAAGTGAGGTCTCACCAGAGCAGAGTGTCAGAATCACCTCTCTTGGTCTACTGGCCACTCTTCTTCTAATGCAGCCAAGGATGCAACTGGCCTTCTGTGTTGCAAGTGCACATTGTTGGCTCACGTCCAGCTTCTTATCCACCAATACCCCCAAGTCATCTACACCATTAGTGAAAACACTGGGCAAGACTGAATGCGGGACCCTGGGATAGCTCTCCTTATTCTGTCCTTCGATTTTGCAGTAAATATAGTGCTTCATCAACTAATCTGATAAACTCAGTCATGTTTGGATCTGTTGTATGTACATTTCATTCAGATCTGGTTTTCCTCATGTTACTTGTAAGAGCATTATATGAGACAGTGTCAAAATCTAAGCAGCTAGCACTTCTGAAAAGCCTGTTGTCATCCTGTAGAAGGAGATCAGATTGGTTTGACAATATTCTTGGCAAACTCAAGATGACTGCTTATCATTGCTTAACCCATATCTGTTATCTTTACAGTTCTCTGAAATAATTCATCGTTTTCACAACTTTTAAGTTTTTCCTCATTTTGTTACCATTAATGTGTATAAAGACACTATCAAATATGTCCTAATCTGAATTTTAGGGAGAAGGCTGATTACTGTCATTAGGTGTTTACTGACTAAGTAAAAGATGAAAAAACAGGCAAGAGAGAGAAATGGTAACGGTGAAATCTCTGTGAAAAGTAAATGATCAGCACTGCTAATGGTCTGGTATTACAATGGCTTCATATGCACAGGAAGGAAATGCTGTTCTTCATTTCCACAGTGGACTGGAGTAAAGGATATCATCCTTGACTCCTTCCTTACAGGAAAGATGTGAAAGATGAGAAAGGAATATTCTGAAAGTACTGGTATAGATCACTTTGATCCAGGCAGACCTTCTGTCAGAAATGTGGAAACTGCAGCAGTCTTCAGGAATAATCTGATCCTGGCTTAGAAAGATGGCTAAGTAACCTCCTGTGGTGCTTTCCATCTCCTTTTCTGTGTTCTATATTTATAGGCATCAAGGAAAATAAGAATTTTGAGAAGGGATTTGTAGAAGGATAATTGGGTAACTTCAAGTGCTTGTGTGAATTTTATTTTAAGTATGAAGCAGAGGGCTAGAGAAAGCACAAGGATGTGTGGCTGAATATTCAACAAGTAGGTATATAAGAGGATTTCCATTTCTTGAAGCACTTCATTGTCTGCTCCATTCAAACTCTAGATGATTGCAGGTGCTCCTTCTCCCAATAAATTGTTTTAAGATATCATTGTGAGTAATAGAATGTGAAGTCTTTAAAATATTTTTCTTTGAAAAATTAAGATTTAGTACATTGTGGTTGAGGTGCTGCCACCTGAAATAATGTTTCTTTTTAAACTGATACCTAGTACTTCATCATTTTTAAGTTTGCAGATGTGTTACATAGATTCATTTCTTTCTGTCTGAACTGAGGTACTTTGCAGCCTAACCACCACAGCCAGTGATTCAAAAAGGGCTACACAGAGTAAGATCTTCACAAAATGCAGCTGACTGAGCAACTTCTTAGTAGTGATAGGGGTATCTTTTTTCTCACTGACATCATAGATCAATGTGTTTCAAATTCAGTTATTCTGTTCCTTCTCTTAGTGGCATCTATCCCCTTAATGCTGAACGTACTGCCTCTCCTATGAGGACACTCCATTTTCCCCTGATATACCTTTGCAGAGGCTGTAATTCCCTCCCTTGCTCCCCCACCCATCCCCTTACCCTTTCTCTGGGCAGAAGGGGAGAGCAGGAGATACAACAGCACAGTGACATCTTCTCTGCACACTTGAATCAGAGGGTCATTCAGACACAAATATGGTGCTCCTGAATTTGCGTCTTGTCTCAAATGAGTAAACATTGCAACCAGAGTGAGAATTTTGCATTCAGAAGGGTTCCCAGTTGTAAAATAGCTCTCCTTCTTACATTTATCTTGTAACCCTGATGTTCCAGTAACTGTGGTAGACTTAAGAATATCCATAAGAAGTAGATAAACTTATGTGAATTAAGACTGCAAATACCTGCTTTGAAATTTCTCTGCTGTAGTTAGTTTCCTTAGTGCATATTATACTTTAATCATAGCCACAATTCTTTTATAGTATTAATGATAATCGTGTAACATTGTGGATAAGTGGTCTTGGAACACAGGAACATTGATATGCTTAGATGTTGAAAATAAAGCATAGCTTTTGTATGGACTCGATAGCTTAGAAACAAGGTACAGCAGATAAAAAGTTCAATTTTTCCAATATTCTGTGGAAAGAGTCATGAATTCTAATTTTCTGGTTTGGTTTATCTTCCTGAAGGATTTACTTTGATAGCTGGAGATTTATTGATTGAATCTGCATCATTCAAAGAAGCAAATTAGTGCTTTGCTGTCAGATTCTGTAATAAAGTTCCATGCTGTGATTTGGTCTTGTTTCAGCAAGAAAGCATCTTTTTTTTTTTACTGTCTTGTGTTATTTGTTTTACTCCTGATGCACAGCAGTCGTATTCCCACCCTGTTTACAGCAGTACTTCAACACATTCACTGCTCAAATGATAGAAAAAGATCAATGATGAGGGACGTGCTTGTTTCATTTGTGCTGTAGGCAAATGACAAGTGAAAAGAACCTCTGTGTTTTGATTTCTTTTAGCCAGATTTGATCATTAGTTGAAATCCCTGGAAATGTCAGTTAGTGACTAGAAGTTGTGTGGGCAATTGGAGGATGGTCAAAATACATGTGGGTCCCAGTTCTGCACTCAGCTAGACTGGTGTGACACCACGTAATTATGGGGTTCAGCAGGGAATCCTCGGTAGCAAATGTGTTCCTCACTGGAGAAGTAAGCTCAGCATTTATAGCTCTTTTGAAATAAATGGGGTTATGTTGGTATCAATTCATTATATTAGGCAACCAAAACAACCTTTGTGAATAACGTTGAAAGGTGCTGTGGTTTTATTTGCCAGCAGTGGTGCTTATTTCCAAAACTAACTTAGTATAGATGCATTTCTGATTGTTCTTTCTTGATCTTGTACATAGAGCAAAACCAAGCAGATTTGACTCTTGCTATAATCAATAAATATCTTGATTCGCTGATCAGTGCCCTTAATATTAATTTCTTTTTGCATTATTAAATGTAATCTCTATCAAAAACTTATACCTACAAAGTATCAAGGAAAGCAAGGGGCACTAGGGCTTCTTCGAATGTTTGTTATGAAAGAAAAAATATATTGGAGTGAATGGAGTAAATTTATTTCAGTAAAATAGAGCCTCATCTTACAGATTATGTCAAATTCACTCGGATTTGTTTCTCCGTGTTCTAACCAAGACTATGGCCTCTGCTGTACATAAGCAAATTTCTAGACCGTGAGAGATAATCCTTATCACACAACATGAACCTATTAAATTGACAAGGTTTAAAGGAAAGATGATGACAGCTGAAGAAGCATTTGAGAATATAGGCTATACCTTAGTATACCTACCAGGAAAATCAGTGCTCAAAATTGTTGAAAAATATTCTCATTTTTCCCCACAGTTCTCTTTAATGTTTTGAAATGTTGAGAAGATTTTATACTTTCCTCAGGGAAGAGTGTCCCTGAGATTTCAGAAAGCTGCCTCAGTAAATACTGAGGAGGCTGACAGCATCTTTTGATCCACAGTGTATGCACAGGTGGGGAGATGCTGCGAATACCCCAGATTGTTCTGCCAGAACACATAGGCCACCCTGTGGAAAGGCAGAGTAGCTCCTGGGCTACGCGTGAGTTGAGTTGTTCAGATTGTCTAAGTGGGCAGCTTGTAAAATGCTGGTAACACCTCATGGTTGTTTTCTCAATTTGTTTTATAAAACATGCAAATCACCAAAACCGAGCAAGTTAGAAGACCAGCCCTGGATTCTTTTGGACTTGTGCTACATCACTAGCAAAGGGAGAACCAATGTAGCTCTGAGATTAATAGTCTTAAGGTTATTTATAGCAATTGAGGATGTAGCCCAGTGTGTTAAGATACCTCTTGACCATGCAGTTCCAAACTTCTTGTATTTATCTGCCCAGTTTTTCTGGTTTTGACTTCGCTCACTCTCTCACATCTCTCTTAAGTGATGCATGATGATTCAGTGCATCATTTGTGTACTCTCTACTTTAAAGTTCACTAAATTTTTTTATGTTTGCAGAGGACTAAGATGGTTTCTGCTTCAGCCATGGGACAGCAGGGCATAGACATTATTCCTAATCCTCCATCATTAGCATAAGAAGTACCAATGCTTGAGCGCTAGGAAACGAGACACTGGTACAATTGTAGTGTGGGAGGCTAAGAATTTATACTAACTGTAATGGTATCTGCTATGCTAATGCCAGAGAAAGAAAATGTATTCTCTGCTGTTGCTGTGTTTCTGGTTAGGAACTTCATTCCCAAGACAAAATAATAAACCAATTTCATTTTGAGTGAATGTCTGAAAAGTTGCCAAAAGCAAAACCACTCACCCTTGCTTGTGTTCATTTCTTGGTTTCAGCTTGCTGGCAAGTGGCTAGCAGGAGAGCATGGGAAGTTCCACAGTAAACAAAGTACGGGCTACTCAGTGCTCCAAAATCATACCAACTTCCTGCTGCAGGTGGTGTAAGATAATTTTGGCAAGTTGCATCTGGGAAGTTCAAAAAATAGAGGAAAAATAAGAGGCCTCCTTTCTGTTGAACATCCTACCAAGAGAGTAACTAGTGAAAACTTTATGATGTTTCTTGCCCTTTATTTTTACCATTCTCATATTCTTAATTCTCAATATGCAAAGGGCAAGCAAGAATATAGGAAAGAGACCTTTTCTATGTATGATAGGAGGTCACGCTTACACGAAGGGAGACCATATGGTTTCAGCTTGATCCATGTTTTTATATCAAGAGCTAGGTTTCAGTTCAGGTAAGATTCTTCTTGCAGTTTGATTTTTCCTTCCAGTTCTGCTCATCCAATTACAAAAATGCATTTCAAAGTTGCCTTCATGCAAGTAATATTGCAGGAATTTCATTTGATGCATGGTGTCTATAAAATGCTATTTCTTCAGCTTAGTACCCAATGTCCAAAACTAAGCATTGTGAACCTGGACAGACAGCAATATCCTAACTTATGTGTAAAACTCTATGTGTGCAGTTGCACAAATAAAACAAGCTCACTCAACAGGGAAAGTGTGAGTCAACAAAACAAAGCAAGGCACTATGCTGAAAAGAAAACCAAGTATGTCTTGTCCATGCATTCCAAAGCCAGTTTTTCCAGGTTACCTGAGTAGCTGAGAATAATGGAACTTGCGGTGCCTTTCTGGTTTCTGTTTATCTTAAAAGACCAGAGAATAATTACCTTTCTTTTCAAACAGGTAGAGAACACCTTAAAATAGGTAATGACATTGCACATGGAATGCCTGCATCTATCTTCAGAGGGCTAACAACGTTATTTATTACCTGATGACTGAAAAACTTGAAGGTCTTTGCTTATGTTCATGCTCTATAGGTGTGGCTTCTTCCATATAGTTGAAATTGGATGTTTTCATCTCTTCCAAGAGGCATCTTTCTGTTGGTTCCCTTCTCTCCTAACCAATGGCATGTCAGCCACAGGAAAAAAAATAGCTGTATGTATTTACAAGTTCTATTATTTTAAGAGATACTCTTGTAGAGGAGCGTGAGCTCATGCAAATAAAATGGATGGTAAATACTTTAACAGAACTTAGCATTTCACAGAATCACAGATTGTTAGGGATTGGAAGGGACCTCGAAAGATCATCTAGTCCAATCCCTGCCAGAGCAGGACACCTAGACCAAGTTACACAGGAACTCGTCTAGATGGGTTTTAAACATCTCCAGAGAAGGAGACTCCACAACCCCCCGGGCAGCCTGTTCCACTGCTCTGTCACCCTCACTGTATTAATATCATTTCATAATTTTTGCAATATTTGCTGAAGTATAGTAGAGTGTTCAGTGTGCAAATGCATATGCAGGTATCTGATCATTATCCCTGACCTTCAGATTTCTCCTTTTGTATCTCCATTAAGCACCAATTTGTTACTAAAGCATACTTTGCAATTAAAAATTTATAGCTTCAAAAGAAAAGGCAGCTTCCTGCCTAGTTCTTAATTAATCTTTATTTAAAACACTTAAATATTTATAGTTACTTACTTCTCTTTTCATTATAAATACTGTAGTGATTCAAAGAACTTCTATGTTTCTGAAGAGTTTTCACTTTTACTGCAATGGATACTCATAAAAAAATTTCAGCATCTGTCTCAATCCATAGACTGTGATGTTTTTGCCGCTGTCAGTACAAAGATGTCAGGTTTAATGGTGGCTGATTGGTGCAGAAGGGTCAGATTTCCCTTAGGCCTCGTTGTCCCTCATTGAAAAGTGGAACAAAGCACAAGTAAACTGCCGCTGTGCTTGCTAGACATAACCAAGGTCCTGCTAAATTCAGTTTATGCAAACTACACAGACAAGGGGACAAAGAAATAACTGATCTAGGGGCTTAACCTTCTGCCTACATCAGCACATGTTGTGCCAGAGGAGCACACTGCTCTCCTGAAGGACAGCAGCAGCGACCACCAGTGGGCTTATGCTGCACCGAGGCATATTTCCTGGCTTGTGCAGGCCACTGTCTTTCAATTCCTGACCCCCCAATTGCCTACTGCAATTGCGAACCCCAATTGCTCAGCCCACAAGACAATTTTTAGACTTTCTCAACTTTGCTGAACCTCTGCTTGTCTGGCAAATTTTCCTTGGAATTCCTGGGCTTGAAATCACCAACTGAGCCCTTTCCAGTATGTAACCTTTCAGTTCCCCCCAGTGTTGTGGTTTTGGTAATGATCCGGCTGATGAAATAGACTGTGCTTCCTTATCTTATAGACAAATCAACTCTAGAGCTAGATGGCAGGAGTTGGCCAGCAGTAATTCCACAATTCTCTCTGTCTGACCTTCTTTCCTTCTATAGAGCCATTTTTATGTCTATCACCTTTTCTTTTTTCGTCTGTTTTCTCTTTAGAGGAGATAGAGACAGCCATGGAAGGTGAGGGAAACATAATTCCAAAGAGAAATCCCATTTTCATACACGAACGCCGAACAAAAGCTTCACTGTTGAAAGGTGGGATACAAGCGGGAAGGAAGTTGTTTAGGCTCGTAGGGACTTACAAACCAAGTGGGTGTCTTCATCACATTCTGCGAGAGGTCACATAGTGATCAAAGAGGACCCGCCAATTTGTGAATAAGAAGGTCATAATCTGTAAGCAATGGAAACAACTGTGGCTTTCTCTTTGGCATAAGGGAGGGTAAGGTGGACTTCTGCATGCAAGTTAAATTATGGAAACATCGCTGTGCTTCTGCATGGCCAAATTGCCTACAACAATAGGATACACCGCAGTGTTCTGGGAAACATAGCAGGTAAAATTGCTAAGCAGATATGAGAAAACTGAAATCTAAATTGCACTACAAGCAAATGACCTGCTGCTATAAACTGTACCCTTACAGATTTGCTTACTGATTGCAATATGCTATTTATTGTGTGTATAAGCTGTAGATTGATCAAAATTATTTGTTTCCATTTATATCTTGTTGGAAAACTATGGGAAATCACTGTTTGAATGAAGTAAATTACTGTCAATTATTCTTATATGTGGAAGGAGGAAATTGAATAAGAATTTTTCAGAATTGTAGTTTTCAGCTGAGCTATTTAACTAAAACCATAGCTGAGGAGGGATTTTTCACACTGTTTAACTGGAAATACTTAATGTAGCCAGAGATCAATACTGATGCTTGAATGGATGAAATGACATTTTAAGTATTGCAGCACTGAGTAAGGATAACATAGCAGTATAATTGGTAATGTGTGATATGCATCAGGAAGGTCAGCTGGCCGTATTAACTGAAATTTTGTTCATCTTAATCATATGAATGGTTTCAAAGATGTCTCTGAATTAGATTCTTTTCTAATGTAAGGCCATTGATTTCATATATAAGTGAAATGAAATTGTGCTCACAGATTCTTATAATATGATATTTGTCCATTCATTCTAGTCCTGGAATAAAAATAGTTCATTAAATTGATACTGTGTTAACAATTTTTCTTCCTAGTATACTTATACCTCCCAAACAGTTAGTTCTCTGTGCAAATTGTTATGTTCATGTTGTGATCGTTTAGTTTCTCTTTGCTGGAGAGTGGTACTTTAATGGGTGTCATTTTTTTGATGTAAGCAATAGCTTTCAGCAATTCACTGTGAGACTTCTCTTCTCAGCTGCCTCCTGATAGCATTACCATTTCATTAGCCTTAGCTAAATCCAGAAGCAGAGCATTTTAGTTGATAATGCAATGTCATAGAGTTTACATAAGCCTCAGCTATGTGACATGGGGCAAGTTACGTCATTTGTCTGGGCCTTACCTGTTAGATATGTGCAGTGATGGAACTTGCATATCACCTAGGACAGCTGACATGGATTTTACTTCTAGTTCTACCACTTTCGTTGCAAAGGCCTGAGGCAGGTGGCTTAGCCTGTATAATGCCACTTCTCAACTAGTAAAGGATTTTGATACCTTCTGTAGAAGAGAATGATAACTCTGGGAGTGCTTAGTATCTCTGCTGAACAATACAGCATAATAAACATGCTAGTATTTCTAAGTTGAGATGGCATATTAACTAGACATGGTTTCTCAGATTCCCTGTTCTTAACCATTTCTGGTCAGTGTCTGCTGCATAGAGAAGAGGTTATCTCCTCTGATGTGTCAGTGAAACAACCCTTGTCCTTTGTTATCCACACAGTTTTCCCTGTCTGTCAGTCCAGGCTTGTCAAACAAGGATACTGTGCTGACTACCACACTCTTTTCTGTCCATCCTCCCCAAAGCAAGGCTTACTGAACTGTGCAATGTTCTTCACACATATCTTTGTGTTGCATATGCCCTTATGAAACTAAGCCGAGGTAATTACAAAAATTTAAGCAAGAATCTTGCTTCCTGACACACCCGGATAATCTTCAACAAAAAACCAGCTTGCTCCAGGATGAGGTAGCGCTGTGTCTGCTGCCTGTGATTACTCATGTGCTTACTGATTTTGGAGTATTGTCTCAAAGTAGAACACAAGCATATCACAACCAGGCAGGAGATTTCTCTAGCACAGCTGCCATGAAAAACCTCACTGTCTTATGGACAGTTGGGACCAACTGAACAATCAGTATTGAATTAAGGAGGATACAGGTAGGGGGACTTGAAATCTTTTCCTCTCTTGTCATAGATACCGTGATATTGCCTGTCTCTCTAAATAAAATAATGACGTAAAAGCCTCAG
>WEIS01105104.1:0-14911 GCA_013389965.1 Todus mexicanus | reverse complement strand
GAGTCCTTTTAGAATAGCTGTAATAAATACAGTGTAGTACAATTCATAACCAAAACTGTCATTTGGGGAATCAAGCGACAAGTCATCTCCATTTGTGAAGTTAAAATCTAGCACAGTAAGTGAGATTTTCTAGACTCTGCTAAAGGAGAAAAATGAATGCTGATGGCTGGCAATTAGCTCATTCAGGGATCTCCACAGCTAAGAGCAGGTTGAAAAATCTGCAATAATGACTTGAGGAATGATTGCAAGCAGAAACAATCTTTTAAAATTGGATATCGCTTCTCCAAATCTAAAAAAATTAAATTTTATGTATCCAAATAAAAACATCTCTGCTTTGATGCTAATCCAGACAATCCTATCCACAGGCTGGATCCTCCAAGTAACAGGATCCATCCTTTCCAAACACCATCATTAGAGGTGTTCAAGAAGAGGTTGGATGATGTACTCAGGGACAAGATTTAGATTATGAGATAATATTGGGTAATAGGTTGGTGATAGTCTAGGTAGTAGGTTACAGGTTGGACTTGATGATGTCTATGGTCTTTTCCAACCTTGTTAATTCTGTGATTCTGTGATTCTGTGATCTACAGCATCACAAATATGGTGCAGGGCAATGTGGATGAGCAGCAAAAAAACCCAATGTGCACACCTGGGCAGAAACAGGGACAAGTGGGGACAATCCTGAATTCATACCTGATGTGCATAAGGGAAAGAACACGTGTTCAAGAGTGGCAAACCTGCAGGAAACGTCAGCATAAATGACCCTTTTGGCAGGGCTGCCGGGGCACACAGCATGTCCCATGCAACCCAAAATGCTGGCCATTATGAAAAAAGTGGTCGCCAGGCTACCTGCCAGCTGTGTCAATGATGCCCTCCATCAACACATACTAGCAAGTGGCTTTATGATCAGGCCATGGCAGAAGCAGCTCTTCTCATGATATTTCACTAACAAAAGCTTTAGTCAGATGAACATCCATTGCTTAACAAATTAAAAAGTCTAAGTGAATACCACTGGCCAGGAGAAAAACAGCCTGAAACATGAAATGCAGTTAAGATCATCAAGGATAAGGCTGTTGTGTCCTTGGGCCAGGGAAAGGACAGGCAAATTATACATGAGTGCAGGGAGGACCTGTGGGAAGTCACCTAGCTACTCTGTGCCTCAGTTTCTTGAACTGTAAATCTCCCTCCCTCTCTCCTAAGGATTTTATTTACTTCAGGTAACCAGTAGCAGAACTTGGTTCAATGTGCTGTTCATGGTGCATGAAAAAGCATACTTGGTGAAAATAGATGGTAAAATGTTTTTCTCTTTGATTTCTGTTAGATGTACTCCTCTTTTAGTAGGCATATTGGATAGTGAATTAACAGAGGAATACTCTTGATTGTTGGTGTCCTTCTGGATGACAAAAGTACACTCACACTGAGTGATAAATCCTACGGATGTAGAAAATATAAAGATTTATATTTCTCCTGGAGTCACCTTTTGTGATGGCTTATCCTCTCTCCCTATGGAAAAGCTTAGGCCTATGGTTTTAAAAATGAATTAGCAGATTTCCAAAGGTATTTCAAGACTGTTGCTATAAGGGAGAAATGAATGAATTTCTCAAAACACTCCCCAGCGATTTTGACACTTTACTCATGGAGATCTCAGTGTTTCCAGAAATCTGTCTGCAGTGGCAGGTTGGGAACCTAAATCCTTACATGGACACCTCGAGGAGGAACCAGGGTCTGGAAGGTTCCGAAAGTCCTAGCATCTCTCCCAGACCCTACTGGGACTGCCTGAGCAACTTGCACTGGAAATCAGAGCATGTGTTTGGGGATTAAATGCTTGATTTTGGACATTTTCAGCTGGAAACAGCTAGCTCTCTGAGGTCTGGATCATGCAGTAGAGTACATCACTCCAGGACATTCATTTCAGATGTGCTATCTCTGAGAGCTCTCTGGCATACAGACGGCGCAAGCATCTACCCTGCATCGCAGAAGCACAGAGCTGCGCAGTGCCTATCTTGTTCAGGACCTGTAAAAGTCTCATTTTCTGTTCCTGCTGAATTCTTCTGGGCTAGTGTCAGAAAACATGAGGTAATTGATTGCACTCCTGTAAAGGCTATTTCCATAACGTAAATTCATGAGCCTGATACTCCCAGGGGATTTTCCCCCAAAATACATCCAAGGCCTAGGATCCATGTAAAATGTCAACCACCTTCTGAAAAACAAGCTTGTGTAACAGCAAATCTACCTGTGTTTCCTTCTCTGATCCCTCAAAATATTCAATGAGTAATTATGAAGCCTGTAAAAATAAAGACAGGGAGCCACATCCTGCCATTAACTTCAAAAGAAAATTAACAAACGATTGTGCTCAGAGGGGAACCCCATGACCTGGGGAGGGGCAGGGCAATACAGAGGCTTTCACCTCAAGGTCATGGGTCTAAATTGAGTTGGTAGAAGGTGGCAGTCTATCTCATGACCAACATCAAATGAGTTGTTAAGATCAGCCTAAATTCAGATTGTCTCTTGGCTGGAAAGCAATTGGCACTATTTGCTGTCTCTGTAGGTAGATGTCAAAGACCTCCTGGCACCCAAAGACTCAACTTCTGACCAAGCTTTGTAGCACTAATGTACTCTGCAGCCACTATGACCCAGATACAGATTATGCCTATACCCAGACGTTAACTCAAGACTGGAGGCTGCACTCTCCAGTGAGGCAAGAAGGCTTGAGCATACAGAAGAGGAGAGGCCATCTCCTGCCTGGGGGTCCTGAATTGCCTCCACATGGACCAGCATTTCTATTTCTGCCTTGACTAGTTGCCTTTCATGTGAGTATCTGCCTCTGCTCTTCTGAAAACCAAGTAAGGACCACTGCTTTCTTCAAAACCAGCGACCAGAAGGTGCCCCTTCCTGCTTTGGTCAGTCAGTGCTAGGGCTCACCTGTGCCACGATCATGTTTGTCAATTGTCAAACTCACAAGAGATGGCACCATTCCCCCAGATGTACCCTTTGACATCACTCCCATGTCTGCAAGGTGATCTATGGCAATGTGATATTGTGGGAACAGGTTGTGGCCTATGCTCTACCTGCTGTGTGGATAAATAAGTGTACGGACCTACACCTAACCAACACTTGGAAAAATGAGCAGCATTGAGGTGTAAGTCTGATCCTGCTGGTTTCGCTGACTGAAGTTACACACTTGTTAGGTATCCGTAGGTCTGGCTCTTTAATAAATACAGCTGGGATTTTGTTTGACCAAGCTCACTCAAAATAATCATAATTTAACCATTGAAAACAGAAGTAGGAATCAACACAAACAATGAAAATTAGTGATTAGAGCTGCTGATAGTAGGTACAGAGGGCGGTTGTGAGGGATGGTATCTGCAGTTCACTTTTGCTCCCTGAATCAAGGAGCATCCTTAGAAATACAACACAAACTTCACCATTTTCATGCTTAAGCTAAACAGGCACCAGGGTGTGCAAAGAGATTTTCCTTATAACTTTAATTAATGTACCCAATATGAAAAGAAAAACAAAAACAACACCTTCCTGTCACACATCCCTCAGTATTAAAGAGCAGCATGAATTAGAAATGAATCACTGATATGCCAAGTGCCCCTCTGCAAATGGGCTGAATGTTTTCGTTTTGCATGCTGAACCGACTGAGTCATGAGGAAGCAGTCGCAAGATTTTAATTCCATATAGTACCTCCCCACCTCTGAATTTATTTACCAAGAATAACATTTATTTAATGTAATTTAGTTCTAAATATTTAAAAGCTCACTTTGTTTAATATGTTTTCAAGTACAAGATGTTAAGTAATTATGTATGATGTGGTGGTCTTTTATTAGATAGTTAATGACCATCTGGGAATTCAAGCCCCAAGGCAATGCCAAGGGCTTCTGAGTATTAGCTGGCCATTAACATAGTGGTAATGGACTAGCACACTCTACATGATTATGACTATTAACTAAGCATAAAAAAATAACATTCAAATTAAAATAGGAAATTCAGATTTAAGGCTTCTCTAGCATCCTTAATTTAATCAGATCATAGTGACCCATATGGCTGAGTCTTGTGTTGAACTGGATCAAACGACGAAGAGATTTGAGCTGGCATCTCCTCTGGCCATAGCCAAATTGCTCAGCCAGGTCCCTACCGCTCCCAGGTGCCAACATCCTCTTCTCACAGCCCAGGAGCCTGCTCGCATGAGGAGTCCTGCTGCCATCCCAGTCCCCTTGCATCACCTGGGCATCAGCGAAACAGGAGCATGGGAAGATGTTGCCCTTCCCCAGCATCATAAACCAAGAGCCAAGAGGAATGCCCCAACTTCCTACACATCCCTGGGACTTGGGGGCGCCTTGCTGGACCAGCTGACATCTCGAAGACTGACATTACCCTAAAGCATTGGCAAAACAGGCTCAAAGCTAGGACTGTATTCCCCTACTACTCTGCACACTTTGCAGTCATTGATTTTTTCTGGTGTTTTATTTTCTTTTAATTAGGTGATGAAAGACAAAGATATTCATTGTAAACCAACCTAAGATAAAAAGATCTAGTGCATTATAATGTACTCGACAGTGTTGCAGCGTATAAACAATACTTCAGAGAGGAGCTAAGAACAGATACAGATTTAGTTTCACTGTTGCCTTGATATTGCAGTGCTCTTCTCATAGGCAGGTATCAACATTGCTTTCACAGAAGCTAGAGACAGGAAAGATCTATTAAATTATGTCTCTTGGCATGATAATGTGCTCTATATAGATTTGTACTGAGCTTGTTTTGCCATCATTTGTCATAAAGTCACCACAGGCTTGAATTGCCATCAGAATGACATCTTAATATGGTCTCTGCTCCACAGAGTTACCATGACATTATCATGAGATCATCAGACTATGCTAAATCACATGCAAGAGAGAAAAACATGACGTTATAGAAAACTGCTTTGGGGATTTGAAAATTTCAGTTCTATTTCTTTCATTGCACTACAGGTTTTCAGTCAGGAAAAAGAGGTGTTTGAACACTGTTTTCAGTGCAAACCTAATGGACGTCTAGACGCAACCTATGGTAATCTGTGCAAACTGTCTTTAGTATTATCACAAAATGCTAAAACATTTTTGTTAAAAAAAAATGTCTTTATTGTTATCACAGGATTATTTTTTTTTTAAGTGCAGTTTGCTCTGGTACAAGGATCTAATTAAAGTTGGGTGTAGACAGGATGAAATAAAATACTAAAAGGAAAAGAAGAACGAGCGTCAAACAAATGTTCTTCATAGAGAAGAAACAGCAGTACATAAAGGTTTAGCTAAACACTTTCCATCTCTTTCTTTCTTTTTGTAGCTAAAGAAAAATATTTAGAAAATTACTACCCATTTATTTATGTAGTACAGTGCATTCCCAAGGAACCCCAGGGAATCTGAGCCCTTAACAAGCCATATATTTTTGAGGGAACAGTTTCTCCAATACCGAATGCAACCATCCCTGGGCTGAAATATAGCTATTTAATAGGACATAGAAATGCTATGTGGAGCCAAGAGGCAAAGAAAAAAAACGCTCAAAGTGTGTGCAGTTAATGCAAAATATTCGTGCTGCTGCGTTGCTGGAATACACATGATCTCAAGTCCAGGAAAAATTAGAAGGTTAAAAAAGTTACAACCAAAGAAACAACAGGACAGTGCCAAGTGAAAGGTCACAAGACAAATAAAAAACACATCAAATGGCTCACCCACTGATGTGCTCTAATAGCAAAATGACCCCCATCAAAATGTTCACCATGAGTGCCGTATCAGAAACGCTCCAAAGAATGCATGAAAATATTGGCTTCCTAAATTAATCAAGTTTTATAGCTTGTCTGGAAATTTTGGTCAGGACTTCTAAATACTAATGTACCACTTCAGTTAATATAATTTCCCCTTGAAAACACACCTTCTTTTCCAAGAATAGGAAGTGTGTTTATTGCTGCCACCACCCCAATTTTATGGCACTCTACGTGCTCACCTGTGTTGCCCAATACTAGGAATGATCTTGGCTTAAATTTTATGTTCATTTGCCTTAATCATTTCACTCCACTGGGCAAAGGGGAAAAAGAAAAATAAAGGTTTGATGTGAAATCTGCAGGCAAAGGGACTGCACTTTCTAACAGTATGTACTACGGTCAACCAGAGCAATTATTATTGTTCATTACATTTCCATGCAGAAGTCATTATATTTTATATCACAATATGCTTTTTTTTTTTTTTTTTTTTACTAAATAAGCTTTAAGCAAATTAGAATACTTCATATGTTTTTTGAACTTTTGCCAGGCGTGCTCTCCCAAGCTGGTTCCTTCTATTTACATTCTAGCATTTATCCATTTCCAAATATGAGAAGATTTATCTATCAGATTCTGTGCAAATTCAGAACACAGATAATTTGCAAAAAGCTTTCTTTTTCAAAATGTTCTGTGGTTTTTCTAATCTCATCTCTTTTCTAATTTCCTAATCATATAACCTTGAAGTCTAAAGACACAGCCTGTGATAATCTGTGTAAACTGTCTTTATTGTTATCACAGACATTTATATATAAAAAAAAATAACACACGCACGCACGCATTCAAAGCTGCCTTTTAAGTAATACTTTAGTCACAGTTCAATCAGATCCACATTACTGCTACTCATCAGATAGAAAGTGTTCGCGAGCAGGAGGGGGATATTGACTTTAAAAATTCACTGGCGAGGCGTACAGAGCCTGCAGGAATGTCAAAACTCCAACCTGCATTTTGATGTTTTTGCCTCAGGTTAGTCTTGACTGACATGCTTGGAGCACTCTTGTTTGTGCTCCGGCATCCATTAACTGTCCTTGACTCAATGTTATACGGGCCTTTACGGTCAGCTCGGTGCCTAATGGTTACGGCAGATTAGATGCCACGAGGTGTAAGAAAAGCATACGCCTCACTTTAAGGGATCACATTGGTTGGTCCCTGCTTCATTAGGGGGTATTGTTTGATCCTAAATTAATGAGAGCCTGTTAATTATTATTCTGATAACTCTACTTCACATGGGAGCATGCCAGGCAAGTGGTGTTGTAAAGAAACAGAGTTTCGCAAAAGAAAACAGAGTGTCAAGGTTGAGATGTCTTTCAGTGGGCTTGGTTTACATGTAAGGCTTTTCACTCAAGTGTGGATGTGGCTAGATGTGGGGAAAAGAAAGTCTTAGCTGTACTTTTGTTCAGCATTAAATGACTGCCTTGCAAAAACAGCTCAGAGAAGGCTTATCAGTCCAGCATATAGATAGATGTATACATCCATAATCCCATACAATGTGCATTGCTGACTTTCCTTCTCTTTGACTTTGTCCTTCCTTGATTTCCACAAAGTTTTTGAAAAATGATCCAATTCCCACTTGCACTTGGGTTCAAGGAAAGTCTCCCTTTCAAAATAGGGTAAAATGGGTGCAAAAGCAGTGTTAACATTAACAATCATTTTAATAATTCGGATGCCACTCACATTAATATATATAAAAAGAGAGAACTCTACAGTAAGTGCTGACAGGTACAAATGTGCCTATAGAAATGTTTTTCTTTAACATCAAGCTCAGATAAGCTTCTGAGGTGCCTATATTCATTTACTGGGAAGTACTGAGATTAGACAGATGTCTCAATTTAAAAAGGAAGGAAAAAAAATATCTCGTGTAGTTGTGACACTTGTTCACCTGTGTTTTTCTGCCAGTCTGTGTAATGCTATCAGAACATAACCAGAATTTTGATTTATACACCTCGTTTGACATTGACTGGCAGCTCTACAGAGAACACATGTGAAGAGATGGTAATTTAGAAATATGGAGAGCTTATTAGGCCAAATGGAAAGAAAAATTAAAAATATCAGTTTGGTTTATTTCCTTTGAAATTAAATGGGGGGCAAACCACCAAAAGCAAACATCACTGCACTGACACACTGGGAGCATGAACCCAAACAGGGCCCGGTATGTACAGATGGCCCTCATCCCTGCAAAAGACCAGGCGAGGAATACAAAATGCCCTGAATTCTGGTATTGGAGGGGCTTGACATTTTAATCTGATTTAATAGTTGAGGGCAATCTAGGTTATTAAATTGATCTCTTCTGCTTATCTGAGATATTTCACCAGAGAGAGAGAGGTGCTCCTCACTGCTCTGTGACTTGGTGCTTCTCAGCTTGGTGCCCTGTCAGCTCTCCAGGTTGTCCATGACAGTGAAGTTGGCTGCCTAAATTTAGCATCTTTCAGTTTGATAATCATTGCCTGGGCTCATCAAACTCCTCGAAGTTTAAAAGCTCTAGGGGAAGAAAAAAAAAAAAGGTTTCTAGATAAGAGCATTATTTTTTCTGGTAAGTGTCAAAGTTGACTCAAGCCAGACAGTGTTATTTGCAACAGCTTGGAGCTTTTGAAATGGCAAAATGTTTGGAATTAGAATATGACACATATATTAAAAAACTGAGATGAATTAAGAAAAAGAAAGAACCATATGTCCCCACATAACTTGCTAGGATTTTGGTCAAGAAATGTCAGGAGGTCACATAGTTGACTCTTTTTTTCACTAGGCCATAAATCTCATTATCTTAAAAAAATGTTTTTCTTTCAATAGAAAAGTTAAGAAGGAATTGGAATCCTGTAAGCACAAGGGTGGTGAGAAATGGTACGTTTTTCTCGCTTTTTATGTCTTGCTTTGCTAAACCAGCTTGAAATGTCTTCTGTCTTCTGTTTATTTTCCTTTGGCACAAATTTTACTGTTTGTGAATAGTTCTCAGCTGACAGCTCTTGAGATTAAAAGCCTTATTCCCAGCTGCAGAATGAAGCCACAAGAAGAACCAAATGAAGTTGCTTCATTTGCAACTTCCCCGCAATGTTCAGCCGCTCTACCTCAGCCCTGATCTAGTGGGTGGCCAGCTTAGTCTATGTGGGATTTCCAAGGCTTTGGCATGAGTTGTTGAGATGCCTGACTCCATAGACAAGGTAGCTGGTTGGTGTTAACTTGCCTTGAAATTTAAAACCCTATGTCTATGAGAATGCTGGGTTGTGTGGATTGCCTGGTTGTGTATTGAATCCCAGACCAAAAGCATTTGGTATCTCCAAATCTGTGCTATTTTTCATAAAACTCCCAAGTGAACCTGGGACCAGTAGGGACCAACAGGTGGCTGGTTGTTTCCTGCCTAATCTATTCCAAGTCTTGTGATGGGTTTTGAAGTTAAAAGAGTTGAAATAGATAAAGCGGTCACTCCTTAGCTTGACAATGAACTCAACACGTTTAGGATATTGATGAAAAAAAATATTTAGTAGAGCCAAAGTCAGTCAGCTCCTTGGTCGCACCATCTCATGAGATGGTATGGGGCATGCGCTACACTTTGTGCCAGGCACAGAAATCACAGTGGGAGCTACAAGAGGAGAAGCAAGTTCTGCTTTGGCCACTTGCTTAGAAATCTGTTTTTGTTTCTGCTTGTATGCACCACAACAAATGCACAGGTATATCAGGAGCTGCATCAGGGTGCATCAGGTCTGCTGGGCCAGACCTGGAGCTTCCTTTCACAAGCTTTGGGACTAGAGGCAGGTGAACATGACCATAAGCCATCACTCTCTGACTGTACTTCTCAGAGTAAGTTCTTCAGCCTCAGTGCTGCAGGTGAGCTGGTGCTTGCGTACATGTGATTGCAATCCCATGTGAATGTGGAAAAAAATGTCTATTTCCGATCCATCCAGAAGACAAATCACAATATGCTTTATAAGCTATGTCTACTTGCAAAAGGGCTTCAGTGACTTCTAGAGAAGCTCCATTTCCTGGTGACTTGTCATCTTCTTGAGACTACAAGAGAAGGCAAGAGTTGAGGCTTCTGGGAATATCCTTTTTGTGTATTTTTTTTTCTAAATCCATAAAAGGATCTGTGTGGATGAGAGCAAAAAGTGCATCATAAGGTCATTACAACCAGTACATCAAAAGAAGCACTTTTTGAAATTGCAAGGAGGCTCTGAGCCTCATGTCTCTGCTAGAGGGTAGCACACAATAAGTGAATGCTGAGAACTGCCAAACCTTGACAAATATACGTATAAATTTCTGTATTACACGTGCTTTACCTCATTACAGCAGAGAGAGACAAATCCTGCACTCTGTTATTTCATGGCAATTTCTACGGAAATCATGTGCCTGCTGGAAGTGTCCGTGTCCTGGGGATTACTTCTGTGGAATATACTCACTGTAAATGGAATTTTTTAGTCCTGTGGCTGGCCTCCTGGGAGGGGCTTTCATTGCTGTGATCAAGGGAAGACCAGGGCAATGTGCGAGGCTCCCACCTGGCTGAGGGGAAGGCATACAGGCTGGGCGCTGTTTTGTAGTCACCGGTTCTTGACATTTGATACGCTGCGGTCGGGTGACAGGAATCAAGATCTCCAGAGCTTTGTGCGCTTTGGTCACAGTCCTATTTGTTTTGCTATGAAGTTTCCTGCAGTTTTCGGCTCCATGGGAGCTGCTGTGATTGCCAGATAAGTGTGTTTGGCCGTGGGTGCGGCTGAGCCAGAGGAGGGTGCCATTTCGGAGGTTTTGCTTTGGGATATTTTTAGCTGGAGGAATAAGCACGTGCATGAGGGAGTTTTCCTGATGAAACACATGATTTTAGCACACAGTGGAGTTCACCTCAGAGTGAGATTAGCCGCACATAGCGGATATGAATAAAAACAAAAGATACCTTTAAGTTCGCTGGCACTAATGCTGATTGGGAGCCCAAAGCAGCTCCCACTAATGAGCCACCCACCCACTAGTCCCCAATGTCATTACTCGTGTTCAGTGCCCAGAAATGAGAAAGTGCCATTTGATTTTGACTTTGTTATTTGACTCTATCCTTTAACAGGCAACTCATACAGCTTGCTATACATGGTGTGATGCAGCTCAAATATTCCAAAGTGCAGTGCTAGAGAGAAAAACAGGGGCCTGATGCAAGACAAAGACCACATGCACCTAAACCAGTGCTACAGCAAGATTTTAGGCACGCAGAGACACCTTCCATCATGAACCTCTGCACTCAGCAGCCATGTAACCTCAGAAGCACCTGAGTATATCAGCCCTTTTGCTGTTTCACCTGGGGGTTGCCAACCCACCCCTGTGTGTACAGACCTTCCCTGATCTCAACAGTGAGACACTCAGCCCACATCCAGCTACAGGCATCCAGAAATGTCACCTTGCTTTTCCAGGGGCTGCTATAGTTCTAATACACATACTAGGCAGACTTATCCACCTTTTTCATAGTAATCTGCAGTTCCCTCTCTGATCTGCTGGGATTTAACCCATCAGTTCTATCTGCCAAAATGATGTAGTGATGAAGGAGTAACCAACACTAGTTTTCTCTCCTTGGTTTCAAGCTGCGATCACCATGCTTGAAATGGTGCATGGAGTCATCCATAGAGTCAGAAAAAAGAGCAGAGATAAAAAGTGTAACATGTCAGATCGGGGGGAGGGGGGGGACGCGGGACGCTGATGTGCTCAGGGCTAGCCTTTTGGATTTTTCCTGTTATCTTAATCCATGAATTTAAATGATAGAAAATCCAGAACAGCTCTTTTCTCTACAGTCTCATTCATTTGGAAGGAGAGCCATGTGGTCCCACACCTGCTTGTCTCTAGTCCCATGAATCTTGCTTTCTTTTCTTCACCTTGGTACACTTTTACAAGAAGCTGGCAAGTCCTCTTTAGCCTATAACCTGGTGCCCAAGGCACTTCTGAGAATGAGGAGGTGAACTGACTTTGGCAAAGGACTGAGCAAAAATCTTATATTTCTTGGCCAGATGTTTGTCACCAGTTGTGGTGGGTTTACGTTGGCTGAGTGCCAGGTACCCACGAAGTTGCTCTATCGCTTCCCCACACACATCTCCATCAACACAACGAGGGGGAAGAGAATAAGATAGAATCAGTCCATGGGTATGACAAAGGCAGTTTAATAGGGAAAAAAAAAAAAAGAAAAAAAAGGTAAGGCCACGTGCATGAAGGAAAGCAAAGCAAAATACAGAATTTAATCTCTACTTCCCATAGCAGGCATTGTGTCCTGCCTCTCCCGGGAGGCAGGGTTCCAATAGACATAGCAGTTGCTCGAGGGACAAACATCTTCTCTCATGGATGCTCCCTGTGTGGTATGGACTACCTCTTTGGATGATTTGGGTCAGCTGTCCTGACTGTGTCTCCTCCCAGGATCTTGTCCACCCCATCCCCTTGGTGCGGTGCCAGCCCTGCTCAGCAGCAGTCACAACACTGGTGCCTTGTGAACAACCTCACAGCATAGTAAGAGCTTCAGTGGGGAACACTAATTCCATCTCAGCCAAACCCAATAGACTGCTTCTAGAGTGGGATCAAGGGTCTGGGTCTTGAAAGGAGGAGGGGTATTAAACTGCAGAGATAGCAGTAGAGTTCAGGCAAACATGTGCTTCATGGTTGTGTTAACAGTGAGCAGGAGTTTTAGAGAATTTTCCTGGAGCACTGACCTATCAATGCACTGCCACGAGCTTGGGTTTTGACATTCCTGACTTGTTGGTATCTAAACCCTTCATTTGATCTGGATCGGCCGTGTCTGCAGCAGCTTGGAAACAGAGTGAAGGAACGATCGGTGTAGATGCTTCATTAAGGTGGTGATGTATACAGAAGGAAGAGTATCCCCAACATAGCTGTCCATAAGCAGCTGAAGACAAAGCATCAGCATTGCCGTTATAGTATGTAGCTCTTTATAACTTAACCCAGCAAACACTTACTGGTATCAGAAAAACTTTAAAATGTGCTGCTTATGTGCTCCATCTACTGAAAATTTGACAGTCTTAAATTGCCTCTGCAACCCAATTAAAGCTCAATATAACTCCATTTTTCGAAGAATGGTTTAAGTTAATCCTCACACGTACAGAAGAAAGCTAAACTTCCGTAAGCAAATTTTGACAAAGGGGGAAGGGCAATTGCTGCATGAAATACAGACACGAAAAAGATCACAGATTCTAGAAGTAATGCAGTCTAATGTATTAACAGATGTACATTTTAAAAGGTATATTTCCACAAGACAATCTAACTGTCTAAAGATAACTGTTCGAAAAAACCCCAACAACCAACAGTGTTCACTTTAGGGATCTTCCTTGTAGTTACTTTTTGAAGCTGTTTGTACCTTGGGCTTCTAAAACATCACTTGGGAATAAGTTGTAAAATTTAATAGAGCAATGCATGTAAAAGTAATTCCTTTTGATTCTGATACCTTCTCACTTCATCAGGTTATCTTAGTTCTTACGTTCTGAGAAATAATAAATAATTGTAATTATCCCCTAGTCACCTTCTCTACATTTTTTTTTTTTTAGGATTTTCTAAACCTACTCATTTTCCAAGACATCTTTATTATTTTCTCTCTTCTCTGGTTGTCCTTTCTCACACTTTTCTGTTCCTACACTTGTGCAATTCAGTATTTTTTATTTTGAAGGAGGAGGAGTAGTGAACAGAGCTGGTCTCAGCTCAGGATGTGGCCCATTGTTGTTGCTGGCATTTGTCTCATGTCTTTTCTCAATTATTTCCTACATTCATCTTTTCTCTGTAACTATCACTGCATACTGAATTCAGGTCTTCAGAGAATGACTCTACAGTGTCTATAATGACTCCAAGATTTCCTTCATGAATGGGAAGAGTATATTTAGAAGGGGTTTTTTCCTATCTTCTTTACTTAACAAATCTCAACACTGAATTCCACCTGGCATTCTGTCACCCCACCTTTTAGTTTGTGAGTTTCCTTAGCAGTTTTCAGAGTCAGCTTTTGCTGCAACTCTCTAGTATAATTTTCTGGCAGAAAGCATTGCTGTTTGGGAGTTCACACCTTTTCCCAATGATTAATGGATGTACAGAACAGCAGTCCTCTTAAAACCACATCAGTAACCTCAACTCCATCATTAAAATTATGATTGCTACTTATTCCTAACCTTTATTTCACATTTGTTAGTCAGGTATTAAATCACAGTTGGAGTTTCTTAGGCTTCTTCAAGAGCTAATAGTGAGGGATGTTATGAGCTGCTTTTTGAAAACCCACTACATAATAATGACCAAGTCATCCCAATCATTATGTTTCTGATCTCCCTTAAAAACTGACAGGTTTGTGTACCTGATTTCTCTATAAAAAAATTTGTAACTCTTTCTGGATATATTTGAACTCCATTATTACTCTCATTATATGTACTACTAATACAATGAGGATTATAGGATATTCATTCTAGTAATTTCTTTTGAAAATGCTTTATATGATGCTATCAGTTTGAAATAGATCCACAGTCTTACTCTCTCTACAGAAACAGCCTCCGATCGCTGCTTTCCCTATAAACAAGTACAGAGCAAACCATGCGGAAAGCTGATTCATACAGATCTCTATATATCATTTTTTTTCTCATTCTATTTGCCTAGGAGTGGTTGCATGTTGACTAAACTGCTTACAAATCTGCATAAGAGTTGCCATACCTGGCTGAATCCTTGCAACACTTCTGTTTGTTTAGTTTGGATTTGTTTTTTTAAAACTAGAATAACCAAGGCTATTGGGACATTTTGATCCCCTTTCACTTACATGTCTCCTTCTGAAAGCATTCCTCCAATAGAAGTAGTTTTCATCCTGAATCATAGATTTGATGTAATCTTCCTTTTTCGGCTCCTTCTGCCAACACTGGAGATCTGGTAGCAACTATGGGCCTGTTTTAATGCTGCACATCTTTCTTGTTCTAGGAATTTATACTAGCCAATTTGTAGAGACTATAAAGGTATGCATCAAATGTGGGGATTACATCTTCAGGTTCATCAGATGCTCTGACTTCACTGCACACCGAGTTTTCTTAGCCCGCCAGATATTTATCTTGGATGCTGTTGTCAGTGATTCTAAGAAAATACTGATCTCAGTTTTCTCACTTCCAAAATCTGTCAAAACAACAATAAAGCGTAAATTCA
>WEIS01105071.1:0-10549 GCA_013389965.1 Todus mexicanus | reverse complement strand
CGCGGAGCCGGGGAGCGCAGAGCGGCCGCGGAGAGATGCGCGGTGCCGGAGCGCGGCTCCCACCGCGCCCAGGAGCGCTCGGCGGGGCCGCCGCATCTCAGACACCGAGCAGATTTATTTCTTTAAAAAAAAAATAATAATATTGAATTAAATTAAAATCGGAATTCAAAGCCCCCTGAACTAAACAAAAGAGGAGACAAAGCGTTTTCCAGAGGCGAGCGGAGCGTTGCTTGTTGCAATCAGAGAGTGGGCTGATGTTTGGCTTTCAATTTCACTTATCCTCTACATAATTACGATTTCCCTTGCATTAGGATTAAAAGGCTGCGTGTAATATGCTTTCAACATTTATCTTATTAATTCGGCAAAGCGCAGCGTCTCCTAAAACGCAGATTGTCATAACATTAAAAATATGGGAGTCTGTAAAAATTTGGATCTCAATTCCTGCTTCAAAGGGTTGGGGTTTTTTTTTCCCCCTCATTTTCCTCTTTTTTTTTTTTCTTCTTTTTCCCTCTGCTTTTTTTTTTCTTTCTTCCTTTTTAAATGCCGCAGCTCTCTTCGTGCGATATAAATTGTCCGAATGACTGTCATTAGTAGCGGGGGGGGAGGATAAAACCCTACGCGTTATTTTAATTCGCGGCACACCAACAACTCTCTCGAAGCCGCTTCGGCTCCATCTCAGCTACCGAAATTCGCCGCTGCGGGGAAGGACCGCGGCGCCGTCCCCCAGCCTTCCTCCAGCCTCGGATGCTCCCGTTGCTGCCAAACCCGGGGCGCAGCCGCTCCGCCGCCACCATCCAAAAAAGCACCGGGGTTTTTTTTTGCGGGGGAGAAACGGCGAAGATGCGGCCGGGCCCGATCCGGCTGCAGCTCCTCCGCCTCCCACAGCCGCGCACAAAATCCTCCCGTGTGTGTTCTCGGAGCCTTTATCCTGCCAGAAACCTCCTGCCGAGACGGAGCCAAGGGCGGCCCGGGCTGAGGAGCTGCCGCCTCCTCGTTGCTTCCAGCCCCCCAAAAGCGCAGCCCCGGCCCCGCAGCACCCCGACGGCACCGAACCCCCCGACGGCACCCACCGATCACCGGCTCCTGGGGCAGAGGAGCCCAGGATAGGACCAGGACTCGGTCCTTGGAGCAGCCTGAGACCCACGGGGGGCACAAGGGCATCCAGCCCCCGGCCCGGGCGGCTGCGAGGGCCGAGGGGCCAGCGGGGGGTGATGCTCGGCCACCAATACCGCTGAACCTCGCCGTTTGCTGCCCGCGATGAGTTACCATGGGGATGGCTGCAAAGGATGGAGGATCTGTCTCTCCGAGGTTGTCGGGGCACCCGCCTGGCTGCGCTGGAGGAGCCTCCTCTTTCCTCCGCGGATTTCACCCAGGAAGGCGAAGGGGGAAAGGGGCCAGGTGACACCCACGGCGCTCACAAACACTCCTGCGTCCCTTGGGAAGCGCTGCCTCCGAGGTGTGACACGCACCAGGCCCGCAGATGTGCGGTTACTCCTCTGAGGACACACACACACAGCTCAGAGTCAGCTCGCAGGGGACTCTGCTATAAAGTCACCTGTGAAATAAAATCACCGAGAAAATACCCGAGTTCCCAGAGGGACACAAGGCTGGGGATCACTCAGGCGGTGCCGGGGGACCGCGGGAAGGAGGAAGGGAGGGATGCCCGAAGCTGCCTTGCTGCCCGAGGCACGGCTGGCCCGTGGTCCTGGGGAGAACACGCGAGGTGGAACCAAAAAGCGACTCAAAATCAAACGTGGAGCCACAAGCGCTCCGGGTGCCTGGAGAAATGCAGGCAGAACAGCTCCCTTCCCCTGAGACGAGCACGGCAGCTAGGCCTCCGGAGTGGAAATAACTCGGGGCCTCAGCTGAATGACAGGTTATCCTCCACATTTCACCGTTCCCAGGCTCCTGGACAGGGCCTGTCCTCGGGAGGTCCCGCACAGGGATGGCAGCAGCATCACCGCCGTGCCTCAGACCAGCAGCAGCGGCACGGAGCAGCAGCATTCCTCCCGCCAGTAATCCAAGCAGGCGCAGGGATCCTTCTGGGACTCCTCGGCCCCACGGCCAGCTGGACATTTCCCTGCCGCCAGGGCCCAGGCACACCAGCAGCGCTTGTTCTATCTCATTTCCAGCTCGGCTCCCAAGCCAGCCCGGGATCCCCGTCCCTTCGTATTCCCATCGACCCTTCAGCCACATCTCACCAACGCTCACAGCGGCGCCCAGGACTCTCGGGTCAAGTCACCGACACAAAAACGCGACGCCCTTTTAGCCAGACCCCAAGAAGGAGTAAACGCTCCTGCTCCTCCAGGAGCCTCGGGCAGCCACAGCGGGACTTGGCGCCCCTTCCCCACCCGTTTTCTCTCAGTAAGCCCCTCAGCTGCTGCCTCAGCCCCTGATGCTGCTGGAGCTTCCCCCGTATTTCTTTCCGAGCAAGCACAGAAACCAGTTAGAAATATTAATTTCTGTATTTACCAAAGGGTCATAGAAATGACCAGAACGCAGAGCACCGACTCTGGTAAAAGGGTTAATATACAGCCCCAAATCACTTCTGACTTTCTATCTGAAAATCATTTTCCTCAGTCGCCGCTTTCTGTTTCTCCTCCTTACTCGACCCGCTTGTAGCACCAAGGTTTAAAACCTGGAAAGCTTTCCCCTGGCTTTGGCCTCCCCGTAACGTTCAGCAGCCTGACAGAGGACGTTACGGGCTGCACAGGACGGGAAAGAGAGAGAAATGGAACAGGGAAACCCCTCTAGGATTGAAATCTGCTTCTGCCTCCTGTATGTCCTTGGGCTTTACTGTCCCTACGTGCCACCTCCAGCGTCCCGCGCTGGTCTGGCTCTGGTGCCGCCACGGCCTCGGTGATCACAGAACCGCAGAATCTTTAAGGTTAAGACCCTTGGGATCGTCGGGTCCAACCGTCAACCCTCCTCTGCAAAGTTCACCCCTCCGGTGTCGGGTCTGTGAGGGTGTCGCTCAGAACTCCCCGCTGGGCCCTGGGTGGCTGCGCTCCGGGGGACGCGGGAGAAGCCGCGGTGGGAGCTGCCTGCCCGGGGCGTTCCTGTCGGGGGATGACCCCATCTGGGGATGGCCTTTCCTTCCCCGCGAAGGCCTCGGGAGCGACGGTGGCTAAAGTTTGCCGAGGTTTGCTAAGCCCTGGCGGAGAGGGGGTGGGGAGAGCGGTGAAAGGACGGACAGACAGAATGGGGGGCGAGGAGAAAAGAAAGATGTAGAGGATTTCAGCTCCGGCTCTGCTACGGCAGCTCGATGTGGGGTGTGTGAAGGAGCCTGGAACTTAAAAAGATTTATTTTCTGTAGTCATAAATCTCACCCCGTTGTTCCTCTGACCAACCAAGCATGATAAAGTCCTTTTCCATAAAGTATTCAGTATTAAAGCCACAAAGCTCACCCAATCAGTAGCCATCTGCTTCTCCCATAACTGCTGCTCCAGAAGCAGGGGAAAGCAGCCCGAAGAGAAAGGGCAGCACTGTTAAGGCTCCGGGACAAATGAGGAGGCACTGAATAGCAGCCGAAACCTTTAGTTTGCCTTGTGTATCTGTATCTATAGAGACAGAGGAAGAAAGGAAGCATTATATTGATACCACAATTGTAAAACAAAAAAAGGAAGAGGCATCCAAAGGGCAATACAGCAGGCACCGGAGGGCCCCGCGCCAAAGGGATGCTAACAGATTTATGGAAACCTTTAATTGCTTTTCAATTGAAAGATAAAGAGGCCGAGCTAAAAAAAAAACAACAACGGGAAGAGCAGCGAAGTGATCCGCGTTGCAGGCACCCGGCCTCATGCAAACCGGAGCGTTTCTGACTTCGATCCCCCCTCCCCCACTGTCCTACCGACCCCTCTCCCCAAAACATCCCACCCAAGCTGCGCTGAACTTGACTTTCAGCCGGCTGGGAGGGAACAGCCCCCAGCGCCCCCTCTGAACCAGGCACCCCCAAAGCCCCGGACGCTGCGTCCAGCCGCTGGCCGGAGCCCAGCGAGGGCAGGGGGGGGTTCAGGGGTGACCACCCAACGGGGTTTCTGGGGGTGCTGCTCCCCCGCTCCCTTGGCTGCAGGCGCCGGTTGCGGTTCCGGGGCCTAATTACAGGATTCATCGACCAGCTCGGCGTGGTGCCGTCGGAGTTTGCTCTCTGCGTTGAGCCGGATCCCCCGCTCCCGAGCCAGGGGACCCCTCCCCCAGAGCCGGGGCAGCCCCGGGACACGCACCCCCGACGGGGCGGGCTCAGCGGCCGCCGCTCTAATCCCGCTTTCCCGGATTACGGCCGGGATTAGGAGCAGCCCGCGGGGCCGGCTCCCCCGAGCGCTGCCGGGCCGGGCTCAGGGGGGGTCCCCCAGGAGTTTAGGGGCAGCCCCGTGTCCGTCCCCACCCCCCAGCGAGGTGGCTGCTCCGCAGGGCACATGCTGCCTTCCCCCGATGGAGGGCAGGAGAGGAAAGATGAAGCCGGAGATGCTGCCGGCGGCGAGATTGGCGTCCCAGGCACCTTCCAGCAGCAGCCCCGGCTCCTGGGGGGTGCTGAGGGGGGAAATCTGCCCCTGCCGGGCTCGGCCCCCCCGATCCTCGCCGGCGGCCGCAGGGAGCAGCTGGAGCCGGAGCGGAAAGCGCCCCGAAAAAGGGTGGTGGCGTGTGGCTTCCTTCCTCAAATCCCCTGGCACACGAGGGAAACCAGCACGAACACGATTTACGCACCGGTGAAGAGCAGGAGACGCGGCTGCATCACCCTCCCTCGCACGGGGTTTGCTTCTCTCGCAGAACCGTGAGCAAGATTGAGCGCTGCGCCCAGGGCAGGAGCTAGGCTGCGGCTTCTCCCGAGCGCTGCCGCGTCCAGCAGCACTGTATTATGTCAAAAATCTGGCATGGCAGCCAGTGGCACATCTGCTAGGTGTGGATGACATTCATTAGCCAAGGTTCTCTGCTAAACGGCCTGCCACAGTCTCAGCAGCAATGCCCGATGCCAATCACTCGCCTGCTGCCAGCTCGGAGGCAATCCTGCCTCGAGGATGGCTTCTTTCCATGCTGGCAGGAGAAACAGAGGAAACAATGCATTTAGATGTTTGGGATGTGAGCGGGGTTGCACATGGGAGCAGCGAGCAGATGCAGCAGGAGAGGAGATGAAGTTGTGAAGTGTCATTTAATAATTGCGGCACGCGGGAGATGTGCTGGCAGGTCGAGGTTTTGGGAAGGGAAAGCGTTAATCCCTTTCCAAACCGCGGGGCAGACAGAGGGGCGACGCTTTCTGAAAGGGAAAGGTGATGAGACTAATCCAGCAAATCGCTGGTTTGTGCCCATAAAGGGCACTCGTCCTCAGCACGGGGACGCTGCGTGTCAGGACAGCCTGGAAAGCAGCTCAGGCCCCGGGATGCGTCAGCGTCGCACCTCTTGGCGCTCGTGAGCGCGGGTTCGACACCAAAGAGTGAAGCAGCCGGCGCGGGCTTTGAGATGCTTTGAGATAACCGAGTGGTGCAGAGGTTTTATTCCTCATAAATAAGGAATAAATAAAGGGAGGAAATAAGCCCAGGCAGCTTTGAAGCAGACATCCTGCGTGTGAGCTCTTCTAAAGCCCACGCAAGGGGAGGCAGGGCAGGTCTGCAGCGCCCAGAACCGTCCTTCAGGGGAACGCGCCGCGCTGACCTGCTCCATGGTTAACCTGGCTCGGGCTGGCCTTCCTCTACCTGCCGCAGTCTGGACAACCTCCCTGCTCGTGACTTAGTGGGCTCGGTGCTGGTTTTGACATCTTGGTTCGCAGCCTAAAGAGGGCAGCTGCGTGACGGGGGCAGGCTGGGCACTCACCGCGCTCTCCTGGGAGCGATGCGGAGGCCAGAGCCGGAGGGAAGGAGCACCTGCTTGGCACCGCTACCGCCGCCTTTCCCTGCGAAGAGGGGCTCCGTTTTCCTCTGTTTGTAGGTGCTGCAAAGGTCCTTGGTCCTACAAAGGAGTTAAAACACATTGGGATGAGATGACGTAAAGACGTAAAACTTCCCCTCTCACTGATTTCATAACGTTACAAGAGACTCACGAGTTTCGAATTTGGGTCAGTATTTGGTGGTCAGTGAACCCAGGGAGCGACCTCAAAGAGGTGCTCAGTGAAAGCTTCCCCCGCGCCCCCGTCTCCCTCCTTCTTCTATTTCTGTTTGTGTACATTCAGCAGCGGTAGCAAAACGCTACCTACACGCAGGAGCAGCCAGTCCTCTCCTCGCAGAGGAGTTTCCGTGACGGCCTCAGGATCTTCATTTCCCCACCACTTGTGCTCACGCTGTGCAGACCGCTGGTGGCTCGCGGTGCCTTTTCTTCTTCTTTGAGCCAGTCTCGGAATCACGGGCTTTTCCCCACGGCGCTGGCCTTTCTGCAGCTGCCCGCGCTATTAAACCCCCACGTTCACCTTTCCACGCTCCCCAGCAGCCCCGCGTCAGCCTCCCCATCAGGCTGCGCCGCGGTGGTGCCCATCCCTAACGCCATGTGTGCTCTGCCCGAGGCTTATCGGACAACCCTTTGCGTCGCTGGCAGCCGCGGCTCCCCCGATGTCCCCGCGCAGCCATCTGCAGCGTAGAATCAGTTCTAAGCCCTTGTCCTTTTGGCCTTCTGCTCCCACGTCCCTGGGAAGCGGCTCTGCTCTGGCTACACTCAGAGTTGAGCCTTATTCACCTTCTGCTTCTCCATTAGGTTTGTCTCGGTTCTGGTTGGACTCGACCCACTGAGTGCCAATTCGAAGATATTTGCCCATTTTCCTACCACTTTTCTAGGGCTTGCTGTATCCTACCAACACGCTTTTGGCACGGGCTGTTTGAATCCCAAAATGTACCGCCCTCCGGCAGGGGAAATGGATGTGCTCTAAAAGCAGGAACCAAACAGAGAGGTAGAGGTGGGATGCTTCTGCTCCCGTCTCCAAACAGCCTACCTTCGGTTACACACGCTAGTAACCCCTTGGGATCTACCGCAGTGCTTCAAGTTAAGCCTGTTAAGCGCTGGTGGGGCGTTGGTTTCTGTCAGAAGAGAGGGGGAGGACTGAGCGGGGCGCTGCTCAGGATGGGAGCTGGGGTGGTGGGGAGCACTCCCTTGCTTTCCTTCTGCCCAGGGCCACGTTCTCCTGGGGCTGCTCCCCTTGGGGTTTGGGTGTTCCCTCAGCTAGGTGAACGCAGCCATCCTTAGGGCTGCCAAGACCGAGGTGGTGGTGGGGAAATTACTAAAACCCCCTCACATCAAAACAAAACCCCGAATTCACAGTTTGATTCCCAGCCAGACTCGGTGGTCGCTGTGTTTGAAACCGTATTTCTTTTTATTTCCAAGGTGCTTCTCCCACGACTCGTGGTAAGCGTGCTCACGGTCGCTGTTCTCAGGCAGCGCTGCGGGAGAGAGCGGAGTTATCTGCTCCTGCAAGGAGGACGCCGCGCAGAGCAGCGCTCCTGCACGCGTTGCCTTCGCTCTCAGAGGATTTTAAGCGTGTGCTTAAATCTACGCCCAGGCGCTTTCTGAAACAGGGAGCTGGGACTTGATTCCAAAATCTCTCCGTCCACGGAGCTCTGCCTCTTAACTCTTTGCTTCAAGCGCTAGAAAAATCTCCTGCCCCAGCCCCACGAAGCCGTGTCACACCGTTTGATGCGTTTATTGGCACGCGCACGTTCTAAGCCACACTAGGACCCTTTCTTCCCCCCCCCTTTTTTTTTAGTTTGCTTTTCTTCAGGCGCAGTGCATTACGTCCTGCTGTATGTACTACTACATCCTGCTCGCACAATGTTTTGCGTGATCTAATATTCTTTGTTCAAAACTGCAAAAAAGAATCTAAATAAAGACTATAGTGTGTCGCATCAGTATAGGCATCAGCTAACGTTTTCTACGGCATATGGTACTTCAGAAGCCATATGTACCACTGTTTAGTGATTCTGGCAAAGAGGCGCAGAATGGTGAAATCCAACTGCCAGGATTTCTGAAAACAAATATGTAAATGCTCCAGTGCTTTTGTTATTCATAACATACCTCTAACACAGCACATACAATATGCTGTTCATTCTGTAACTAGTATACTACCAAACTATATTTGCCTCAGTTCTCGTCTTAAAAGATGTGGGGTTTTTTCCCCCCTTCTGCTCACGATTCCTCCATCCTTCCTATCAAAATCGAATTAAACTGCAATTTAGAAAAGGCATTTTTATCTCTTTTAAAGGATGCACTTTGGGGAGGGGGGGGAAATAATCTTGCGTCTACACGAGGGCCTGGTATCAGAACAAAGGCAGACATTATTTCAGCAGCCCGAGAACGCCCATTAGCACTGGTGGAATGAAAGCAAGAAAGGAAACCGCGTTTAACAAGATCACTTGTGCAGAGTGAAGTCTGCTCAGCCGGGAATAACCTCCCAGGGAAAACCGGTTGGTTGGCCCTGCTCACGGGCTAATGCAAAGCGAGCGGGGCCGACAAACCCCTCGGGAACACGCGCTGGGAAACAATAGCCGCGAAGGAAACAGATGAGTTCGGACACGTGGTCCAAGGTAGATGGCAGCTGCCAAACTGGGACCTGGGCTGGGTCCTGGGGAGCTGGGGCTGCGTTACCAGCCGAAGAACAAAGGGGACGGATGCTCCGTGGCCCGGGGTTTCTCCTCGGCCTCTTTTGTGCAGCAGCCTGGGCACAGGCGTTAGCGCTGCGCAGAGCTGCTCCGTCTCCGACTCATTCGGGTGAGCATAACTTGCCCAGGGTCCGTCCCAACGCTTGCCTAGAGCACTCGTGGATCACTGAAGGTGCCTCAGAGCCCACCAGTGACGGCAGGAGCTCTTCTTCCAGAGCCAACACGGGCAGGTAACCGGGAACGAACGCTCGGTTGCCATCAACCATCTCTGGCAGGGCCACTCCGTGGTGCTCCTCATCTGCAGACAGCCCGGCCGCCTTCGCCTGAGACTTTCCGTGCTGAAGTATTTCCAAATGTTGCTATTTAACATTCAGCTTCGCCATTCACAACAAACATTTTAAAATTCCCTGTTGCCTCTGTCTTTCGGTTTATCAGTGTACACGGAGACTGAAATTATGGGAGTGATCAAACATGTTAGCAAGTTGTTTTGCAGCTCGCTCTGGCCCCGGCTGAAGCGAGGCTGTCGTAAATCCCTGTCAGAGCCGGCGCTTGGCACCCCTGCGGCTTCGGGCCATGCTGGCGAGCGAGGCAAACCTTGAGCAGCCTGGGGAATTAGGAGGAGGGGGAAGAACTGCAATGCCTCTGAGAAACGCTCGCCTCTTCAGCCTTCGCTTTAGTTACTCGCATTGTTAAAAGCCAACAACAAAACCGCGACTCCCACACACACCTTTTCAGCAAGATACTGTCATTTTACAAGTTCTTGAAAATTTTCCTCCGCCTCCAGACGCAAGAGCACTAACTGAGACACAGGATGCCTTTCCCCCAAGAGCTCAGGGACTGCTTTTCCCTTCGGTGCCGCCCTTGAGCTATAGCATCCCCTCGCAGCAAGCGCAACCACCCTCAGAGGTCCCACGCCCACCACGGTCTCTGCCGAAATTCCTTTTTTCCAGGCACAGAACACACCTGCTCATCACCTAAAAATCTCCTGTCAAGTCCCTGCTACATCATCCTGAGCTGTAAACAACCGTGTGCCCAAGCAATTCCTTTTCTGCGGGTTTTTTCCCTCTGCAATGCCAACCAGGATCCCACTTCCCCTCCTCTGAAGTTCAAGGAAATACTCTGTCAGAAAGCGTAAGCTAGAGCTGTGTGTGCAGCCAGGTCCTTCGCCTCTGAACACTCCCTTTCATTCTACTCTGTCGCAGAAGAAAACGTGAAAACTAGCCTTTGTTTCTCCCTACTTTCACAGATCCTGAAGCCAGAGCCTGTTTTTTTCTATTATGTTCTAGAGAGCAGGTGATAAAGCGTTGCCATAAGAAATTTTGGCTTTGAGCGCAAGTGCCTGGATTAGAAAAAGAGACAATTAGAAAGTGAAAAGTGGCAAAAAGCTCCTAAGCAGCCAAAAATAAAAGAACAAACAAACATGCAATCTGGCTATCAAAAAAAGCCACATTTTTTTCCCCCTCGCTGCAGCAAAAAATCAACGGCACAGTATTTGCAGAGTGTTTCAGAAGATAAGAAGGGTATGAGGAGAGGGAAAAAAAAAAAACCCAACAGACCAAAAGGTAAAGGTTCGGAGAGCCCCAAGGACGGCGCTGCCCACACTGCGATGTGGGGGCACGGTGGATTCGGGGGCTACCACACAGCAGGAGCGACGAGAAAGGGCGAGCGGCTCGCCGCGTGCCGCCGCCCGATAAGCCTCGGCACTAATCGCACCGCCACACGGCGAGACAAACTGCACCGAGGGGAGGGAGCTGAAAAAAAACCCCCCAGCTTGGTGATTGAACTGGTTCACGTGCGCTGGCATTTATGGCAGAGCAAAGGTCAGCCTCGTATTACCTCTCGTGGACCTCTCCTGAATGAGCAGGCTGGTGATTTAATGGGCTGAGAATGAAGATTTATCAGCGTACCACGGGTTGCTGGCCCTAACTCTTGACCCGCTGGCAGAGGGTTTATTTTTTATTAAGGGGGGGGGGGGGGGG
>WEIS01105047.1:0-12844 GCA_013389965.1 Todus mexicanus | reverse complement strand
GATATATATGTTCCCTGTTTTCAGGCCTCATTAATCTGCGTTGTTTTCTTAGTTTCCCCTTGTTCAGTGTAGTTGCTGCTTGGAAGACAAGTATTGATTTCTGAAACTCAAGTAAGTGGCAGTGAGGATGTGAGCACGATGGTGGTGCCAGAGTAGGGAGCAAGAAGCAAAATGAGATTTTCCTCCTTTTGTGATGTGGAGGGATGAGGCTGCAGCTGCCTTCTGCCTTTAAAAAAAAAAAAGTTATTTTGAGTAATGTTTGCATGCCACTGTCTTTTGAAATTCTTGTTAGTCTCTTCATATTTCTGATTTCACTGAAAGGATTTGATTGCTAGTGATAAGCTTTGTCTTTCAAGGAGCAAGGTCAAGGGCTTCATTTTATGTGTTCCTACTGTAGGGATAGGAGAGAGCAGGGAGAAAAATATGCAACAAGATGGAGGAGGAGCATTAACACTGAGCAAGAGGAGACAACGTAGGGGACCTATGGCAAGTGATGCTTCCTTTGATCGTTTCAGGTGGTTCACTGGTTGATGCAGATTAAGAGTGGTGTTGAGGATGCAAAAGTCCAAAGAGAAGTGATTGCCACCTTGTAATAAAACTGCAGCTGTGTCTCATGGTGCTTTGATGGCCCAGGTGTAGGTGGTATAAGTGGAGGGGATATGCATTTAATTTTAAGGGAGTGACACTGGACACTCACTGTGGGTGAAGGAGTTGCTTTTTCCTGCAGAACTGCAAAAAAAAAAAAAAATTCTCAAGTTTTAAAGGCAGTTGATTATAGTTGTGCCCTTTTCTTTCCACAAGGATGTTTTGGAGAAATTAAAGACACTTCACCCGTTGCCGGGGCTGATACTGGAGTGGAGGAGGATCAACAATGCCATTACTAAAGTGGTGTTTCCACTACAGAGGGAAAAGCGATTGAATTCTGCACTGGGGATGGAAAGGATATATCCAGTGTCACAGACTCACACAGCTACAGGTAAAGAAATGTGTGCAAAATCCTGTCTTACTGTTTGTTTTTTTCTTTGTGTGTGTATGTGGACAGCTTTTCCGTGGGGAAAAGATAGGAAATCAAGCCTGTGCTATACTTCAACCAAATGAAAATACTGAAGTACCTACTTCACATGAATCTGCCCTAGAAGTCTAGATGTGTTCAAATAGCTTTTGTGTTCACCAAGCAGTATTATTAATTTCTTGCACATATTAGCATGTAAATCTCTGGCTCCAGAATAGGTTCTGGGTTTGAGACTTTCTTATTAGAGATACAGAAATGCTGCAAGGGAACCACCTCAAGCCCAGTAAACTTTTCTCTTTTTTTGAGCTTTTTCAGTGTCATGTCCTCCTGCCTTCCTGCCCCTTGTTTTTTTGAGATGCAGATGTGTTTTCAGCTGTGTTAAGTTACAGGCTGTGTTAAGGTAGAGACTGTGTTAAGTTTTGGCCTCTTACTTAGTCCTGTCTTGTCTTCCTTCTCAGGTCGAATAACTTTCACAGAGCCAAATATCCAGAACGTGCCAAGAGATTTTGAGATTGAAATGCCAACTGTCGTTGAAGAAAGCCCACCCTCCCGAACCCATGGAAATGTTAATTCTCGTGCTGTTTCTGGGGGCAGGTGGGAGGATCTTGGCAAAGCTTCTGCCTACTCTTCTGATATTATTGTGGTGGAGTTGTCAAATTTCTCTTTTCTGACTTCACCTGTGGTTGCCATCATGTCAGTGTGACTTGTTACTCAGTGTTTCTCTTTACAGTTTCAGAGGAATAAATGCCTAAAAATCAGTGACATCTGAAAGACCTGGTAGTACTAACAACATGTGGCTCCATGTAGCCACTTACTCTGAAATTCTTTATGAAGCCCTACAGTGAGATTAGCATTATGCTTCCAACTGTTGGATGAAAAGCCTGAGTGTGAAAAGTAACTGAACTGAAGTTAGGATCTGGTCTGACTTTCTAAGAGCTACTCTGAGAGGATAGGATATCGTGGAAGAAAAGGAAGAAGGTTCATCTGGTACAGCTGTGCTGTGCAGCTCCCTGTGTAAGGGAACACGGGTGAACGGTTTTCATTCTTGGTTAGCTTAATTTGTGATAATGAAGCAGGAAAGGATTTCTAAATGTGTTTTTTGTGAACTGAACACTCTATTTTTACAGCATTACATGCCAGTGCCTCAATGGTTGTGTGGAGGTCTAGTGAAATATTGAGGGGGATCTTTTAGCAGCTAGCTTTTGAGCTTTGGGGCTTCATACTTGGCGGTGGTTTTCTGTCGTTTCAATTTCTCTTTCCTTTCAGGTTCTTGTCCCACATGTGTCACCTGAGTGACTTTTATAGTCTTGTTTCACCATAGCAAGATGTGAGAAATCTGACAAGTTTTTGGCTCTTCTGTCTGTCATTTCCTACCACCATGTTTCTAACATCCTTGAGCCTTGAGTAGATCATGAGAAGAGAGCCCAGGAGGAGCAGGATCTTGTCCATCTCTCTTCAGCAGAGCCAGGCCTAGCCGTGGAGGCAGAAATGTCATTATGAGAAATAGCTCTGGCACTGCTCAGGCTTGCAGCAGATTTGTGGGATGATTGGAGAGAAAGATGATTGTGCTGGATTTTTAGAGTCTTTCCTGTAGAGAAACAGCTCATCAAAGGAATGAAGTGCCTGCTGAACTTTGAGAGATTTCTGCTTCACAGGCTGACTTTTGGGACTACATTCCTTGGCTAAGTGGCTCCAGTGTTGGGAAGATGGGCAATCCTAAAGGCACAAAAATGACTGCTGCTGCAAAAGCAGCTGTTGTGCAGCCTAAGTCTGATAGACCTTCCAAACATTGGTCCAAAATGTCTTTTATCATAGTAATTACTATTACTGCTCCTTCCTCTTGTTGTAAGAAGCTTCTAACCGAAGGAGGGTAGCTGAATTAGACCATGGTATAAAGGCCTTACTCATCAACTAAATTGGGAATTTCAGTGATTTTTTTTGGTGCTATCTTTCATCTCCCTACTACCCCAGAAATGACAAGGTGTAAGAAGAAAGGGAAGTGCACAAGGAGAAGTGCACAAGAGAGCGTGATGTCTTTTCTGTGCTTTGCTGAAGCTAGTCTTGATCTCAGAAATACCTATGCATTCTGATAAATAAATGGCTCAGATCCCTGACCCAAACGCCAAGGATGTATTAAGGCTTTTTGACTTCCAGTGAAGAACTCAATGGGCTGGCTGGTAGACTGGTGCTGGTGGGAGTAGGTGCTGTGCAAGGTGTCACAGCTGTGCACTGCTCAATGTGTGCACTGGTGGATGCAATTCCATCTGCAGCTACAAGTGACTTGGTGGGGCACGAGAGCTAAGCACGCCCTGAGAGGTTGTGGAGCACCTGGGTGCCACTGTAAACTTCTGGCCTTCTGGAAAAGAAAATGAATTTGCTTTATGGCAATTTTTTGCTCAGTCTTTAGAGTGGAAATGTGCGGTTTTTTATGAGCACATCTTCTGCAACTTCTGCTCTGCGTTTACAGACTTAAATCTTTGTGCATGCATGTGCAGTTATGAGGCTGATGTGGGGAAAATATTCTCTGTTTGTACTAGATATGGGCTGATGGAGGCATTCTGGTTATGGGAATGATGTTGAGAGAAGGCTTGGTGCTCCAGGTGGAGTGTTGAATTTTTAGGATTCCTGCAGGACTCCTTTGTTATCTTTCTGGAATGCACCCATCACAGATACGGTGCTTTTCATCTTATCTATTTTGGAGTGGAATTGTCCAATTTCTGGACCAAACCCTGAATGTACTAGGAAGATTTATCCATAAATGTTCAGAGGCAGTAAATTCCTTCAGGTGTACACCTCTTTGCAATCTGGTCAAATGTAGGTATGGATTCTCCAGAAGAGTGGAGTAGAGGCTACTGTCTCACTTATTTGCACTGACTCTTTGTTGCAAAAATGATTATGCGTCTTTAAGTGTTTTAGAATTTGATGAAGAACAGTCATTCTCTGTCTCCACAGAGGTAGAAAGCGTTCCAGTATTGTGCCTAATGGCCTGAAGGTTCAGGCTGATGACAGATGGGAAGAAAGAGGAATACCATTTTCTGTTAGCATGAGACATGCTTTTGTTCCCTTCCCAGGTAATGCCCAGATCCTGCTCTGCAATTGTTAATAATAAAGTTAATTAAAAAAATCCCAGATCTAATGTGGAGTTAAGAATTGATGACAGTATATATCTGACTGAACAGCCTACTTGGAAAACCACTACACTACTTAACGTGCCCTCAAAATTAATCACAAAACTGTAAAGGAGAGTTTCAGCTGGGGAAAGTATTCAAATGCTATAATTCAAATGTTCACACCTTCATTTCCTCTTTAAGAATATCTGGGTTTTTTAAGAGGTCACTCAGCTCGTAATATACAAGTTTCACTCTTTCTAGTGTTCTTTCTATCCAAGTGTCCGTTGCCTCATTGCCTACCTGGCTCAGTACAAGTCTGCTGGTCTGATTGCTGTGCCAGTCACTCCTATCTGGTGCTAGACTTGTACATGGGCACCTGAACCAGATACTTGTCAGAGGGTTTTTGATGGGTTCCAGATGTAGGGGCTAGATGGAAAGCAGGTAGGCCTGGGTGTTGAAGAAACAGAATTTGTCCGGTAGAAATGGCTATGGAAAATTTTGAGAGCAGGAGGTACACGGACAGCTTCAGTCCTTCTTGCCGGAATATTGTTTGGAATGTTGTTGGAGTATTTTACAAAATGGTGATTTCTGCTAACTTCTTCATTTCAGGTGGTTTAATCTTGGCCGCTGATTACTCTCAGCTTGAACTGAGGATCCTTGCTCATTTGTCTTGTGACTGTCGACTCATTCAAGCCTTGAACGGGGGTACTGACGTCTTTAAGAGCATTGCGGCAGAATGGAAAATGATTGATCCTGAAGCTGTTGGAGACAGGACCAGGCAACAAGCTAAACAGGTAATTTTTAGGAAAAAAAAATCAGCAGCAGCTTTCTGGGGAGGAAGGTTTAATGTTCAGAACATCAGGGAGTCACAACAGTATGGTTTGCTGTTTGGATTTGGCTATGATTCTTCAGTAGTTGCTTTGTATGCCCTCCCGCTCTCAATACATTTCAACTGGTGCCGTCTGGGTTTTGAGGGGTGAGGGTGGAGAATAGCAGCATGAATGGTTCAAACTTGGAGACAGTTTCTCTTCTTGAATGCTCGCTCTTTCCCTATACATTTGTCTTCCAGTGAATCACATTTTGTTTTGGCTCTGCTTTCTCTGCATGGCTCACCATATGGTTACGGTTCTTCACACTGTCCTCTGGCAGATTTGCTATGGAGTCATCTATGGAATCGGAGCAAAATCTTTAGGCGAGCAGATGGGGATTGATGAAAATGAAGCTGCCAATTACATTGAATCCTTCAAAGCAAGATACTCAGGTTCGCATACGGCTGTTTGGGAGCTATGTGGTGGTGGTGGTGGTTATTGGTTTTAATCCTTTCTCTCCAATGTCTGTTCAACTCCTAAATTTGCCTCAGGCCTCTACTACTCCTGTCTCTTTTGACAAAGGTTTTCATTTTGAAAAAGTCCAGTGTATGAGCACATGTACACATGTTTGCTACTCCATAATGTTTCACCTTACACTCTGGTGTTATTCATCTTTAGAGCCTTGCTATTTGTTTACTACAGCAATTATTTTGTTGTTTGTAAAAATTATTTATTAAGCCCTGGGCACTCATTTTTAAAGCTCTTAACTTTCTGAATAAGAAACACTCTTTTCCTTATTAAAACACAACTTCAAAGGATGTTCAATGCAACTTTAGACCACACTTCTTATAAGTTTTGATTATAACCATTTCTTTCTTCTGTTCTTGTCTTCAGCTTTCATTGAGTTTTAATCTATTTTGCACATAACCCTTAAATTTTTATCCGGCTGTGCAGACCAGCTCTCCTATATTTTGTAAAAAGACATTGTTGCCTTCCTAAGAAGCACGTTAATATTTAGGAAAGCTATAGAAAGAGTAGAGCTGCAATCAGAAAATGAATGGAGGGCAAATAGGATGAGAGACCGCTATCTCTAACCTTAAAACTTGGAAATGAGCTGGAAAATTATGTTCTGAAGATTCAGGGTTTGTTTCTTTAGGAGACAGATGCTGAGAAATGGTGTCCTGTTAAGAGTCTGTTTAGTCTCCAGTGATTTCTAGATAGTTTCTCCTTCATGACCGTTAGAAATAACTTCCTGCTTCCTCCCTTTCGCCACATGTGCATACGTACAAACTCTGCAATGTACCTTATATTGCTACTTCTTAAGAGTATTTGCTTATATGTATTGCCAGGCTTGATCTTATAGAATCATTGAATAGAATCATAGACTTGTTTTGGTTGGAAAAGATCTTTAAGATCGTCTAGTCCAACCATTAATTTAGCACAACCACATCCACAACTAAGCCATGTCTCTAAGCACCATCTTGAATAGTTCCTTTTATATTCTTAAACCTTGGAAAGAAACTCTCTGAAGTTAACTTTTTTCACTTTAGTATAATTGTTACCTGAACTTGCAGTGAATGGGAAATCTTCCCTTTCTCACCTTTTTGACCTAAGGTATTTTTTTTAACACCTTTGGTGGATTCACTCCTTCCCTTGCAATGTGCAGATGGGTGAGTTTCTTTTATCCTAGAATCTGAAGTGATATAGTCTGAAGTCGGGCAGCCTGAGGCATCAAGGGCTCTGACTTCTGCTTTCAACTTACACACTTCCTACTACTTGTCTTTCCAGTGCTGGCTCAGGTCCTGACCTCTCCATTATCAATAATAGATGTGTGATCCTCTATGTCTGGGCACTGAGCAGAATGGACTTCCTACCTCCTTGTGCACAGCCAGATATCCTGACACTACGTACTCTCTTCCACCTCAAAAGTCTTAAGTTTCCCAGCAGAGCTTCAAATAGGCTGAATGAGTATGCCCTTGTCTGCTGGCAGACAAGGAGTCTAGGAAATGTGAAGAATTACCTTTATGCTGCTTGGGTGTCCCCAACCACTTTCAGTGACCCCAGCGAAGTCAACATGGAACATCAGCAGGGAAAACTTTCTCTTTCCTTTCGCAGGGATTCAGAAATTCTTGAAGGAGACAGTGAGGAGCTGCAAAAGAGATGGATTTGTGCAGACCATCCTGGGAAGACGGAGATATCTGCCAGCTATCAATGATCCAAACCCCTACAGCAAAGCCCATGTATGTTCAGTGCAGTGCCTTTTTAATTTTTCTTTAATTATTTCTTGTTTATTTTTAAAGTATTAGGTTTCTTTGCATATCCGTATCTACATTTTTACAGGGTCTATGAGCCATCTTTGTCATGACGTTCCACTTCTCACTTAGTTCATTGTTCCCTCAGTTGTTCTCTGAATAACAGCTTTTGTCATGGGCTCCTTGACGTAAGTCTTCCGTGACTGGGTGTACGGCTGTCATCACTGTGCTAACCTCACTTTAGAACTCCCACGTTGGAACTGGAGTGAGTAATTTAATGAAATAAGTGGACATGATTTTAAAAAGCCTCCACACAGCTTTCGCTTTTCAGGCTGAGAGTTGCTCCCACTTAGCAGTCTTAGCAGCCTTTGTTATATGCTGTTAGCGTTTGAAAAAGAAAGGGCATTTAAGTCCTGTATTTTTGGGTATTTGTTCCCTTTCTTATTTCCTCTCAAAGGAAAATTGCTCTAACTTGTTAGATAAATGTTTACTTAATATATGCCTTTGCATTGGCATTATGGTTTTTTTCAAGGTCAGTTCGGACATCTGTCATAGACTCCACTTTAGTAAGAGTGAATTGACTCCCTGGGGAAATGTTGGTGCGTTTCTGTGGAAAGGAGGCATTATACTTCTCAATAGGAGGCCAGATCAGGTCGTGTGGAATTAAGACTAGAGCAGAAGAGGGAGAAAGTTGGGGAGTGTGTACTCCAAGAAGTTGAAAGGGAAACAAGAAGGCTTTAAAAAAAAATCTTTCGAGACTATCTGACTATTTAATCTGAAGGCTGCTTCAACATGAAGCTTTGTAGATGCACCTTCTGTTCAAGTTCAGTATGTTTTTAATGAATAAATTAAAGACCAGTTAATGAATTATCTTCACTTTCGTTTCAGCTTCCTCATAACTTTTTTGCACGTATTTCAGCTCTAATCAAAGAGAGAATAACCTTTGAATACAGTTTTCTTGTTTTTGGGGTTGTTTAGCCTGGAGAAGAGGAGACTCGGGGGGCTGTTATCACTCCCTACAACTACCTGAAGGGAAGTTGTAGACAGGAGGGGGATGGGCTCTTCCCTCAGGCGATTTGTGACGGGACGAGAGGGCACAGCCTGAAGCTGCACCAGGGGAGGTTTAGGTTGGATATTCGGAGGCACTTCCTCACAGAAACGGTTATTAAACACTGGAATGGGCTGCCCAGGGAGGTGGTGGAGTCACCCTCCCTGGAGGTGTTCAAAAAAAGACTGGATGCCACACACTTAGTGGCACGGTTTAGCTGAGTGGTGGTGGTAGGTCATAGGCTGGACTCGATGATCTCTGAGGTCTTTTCCAGCCTTGATGATTCTATGATTCTATTCTATGAGGAGAGGATTAGTAGATACGTTTGCTTGTGCTGGAAAAAAAAAGTCATGGTGTCACAATGTGGTCTGGTGTGGGTTTACACATCTCCAGCACATCTGTAATGCTCTGACAGTTGGGATTCAGTGCAGCGGACCGGATTATTAATCCATGAAGTACCGCTGCTTGCCTTTGTTTATCCATTCCTGATGGTTTTGAAGATAGGTAGAAGTGTCTTACCGTACTTGGATTTACTGTGAGATTTTTCTGCTCCTTACGGAACGGTTATCACATGTATATACTTCTCCGTCTTGTGGCTTGTTATTACCCTTGATGTTAATTTTAAATTGGTGGAAATCCTGGTTTTCTCAGTCACCTGGAGAAATTTTGTGTCTGAAGCTAGTCTAGCTTGTCTCTCTCTTTCAGGCAGATAAAACAAACTCTTTATCTGGAGGTTTTACTATGCCTGCATTTGGCCATGTATTTACTTTTTTAATGCAATATATGTGGCATGCTGGATTTGATTTATTTTTTTGGGTAGATTTTGAGAACAACTATCTCTTTTTAGGCAGAGCGACAGGCTGTGAATACAACTGTTCAGGGATCTGCTGCAGACATTGTCAAAACAGCCACTGTGAACATTCAGAGACGCCTGGAAGCTTTCTCCTCAGTGATCAAGTCCTACGGACATCTAGAGAGCTCCCTCCAGAGAGATAAGACCGGTATGCTTGCCTCTGCCTTGCACACTAAAGCAAAACTTTCAGTATTACTAATGATTTATTAATTTTTTTAAAAAATATTGCCTGCAAAAAAAAAAAAAGTTAGGGCATTTGGGCTAGGAGTGGTAGATATTTTATTTCCTGACAGTTGTAAGTCTGTGTTTAATGGACAGGAAAGTTATAAGGAAGGGAGGACAATGTCTGCTCAACACACAACTAAAGCAAGTGCTGTGATCAGATCAGAAACCCCAGTTGCCTCAGAACAGATCATGCAAAGGTTGGCAGTGGGAGTTCATGTGTGATAGATTCTGTGATGCCACCACAGAGTTGTTCGAAAGTAGGAAGGAGAAACTGAGCAGACGCTGTGGCTTCAAAGGCAGTGAATAGATCTATCTGTATAGAGTGGAACAACTTCTAGTTCCAAAAATGCATTTTTTTGAGTTAGAATTAAGTCTTGGAATTTGTTGACTGGGATTTGATGTACAGAGGCTCCACAAGAGTATGATATGAAGCACTTATCAGCACGAATTTCTTCTGGCTGCAGATACCAAGGCTGCGCTGGGATTCTCATTCCCACAGGAGTGCTACAAAGGCTTATTTGTTTTTTTTAGCATAATGTAGACAGGGATTTGTTCATCAGTCATATATTTTTAGAAAGACAGCTTAAGGGATGGAGTGCTAACTTTCTTTGATAGTTCATATGCTTCAACCTGAAACATGAAACTGTCTTATTATGAAGGGTCTGATTTGTAGGACTGAGAAGGATAAATAATTAATTGCCACATCTCTAAAAATATGTCAGGGAATTTTATTTTAGAGAGAAGATTCAGAAGTCTTCTGTGAGTAGCAGGCATGTGCTTGGCAGAACTTCCTACCCCTTCCAGTTACTGACCTTTGGCCAACGTAATTGTAGGAAGGCGAGTAGATGCACTGGTGACAGCTTTTCCTCCTCTGATAGTAGCTGTATCAAGAACTGGAAGGAATTCTTTTTCAGCAAGTTATAAATTCCTGTGCTGTCTGAGGAGCATCCTGCATCACGTGGCGTGTTCAACATTGCTGCTTCGGTGTGAGGCTTGTGTGAGGAACTGATGATGCTGTGAAACCTTTCCTGTAGTTGTGAACTGGAGTCCTCCTGTTAGCTAACTTGAGAAATAAATAACTTTGGAGTCTGTGCGTGTGAGGTTGTGTTTGTTTACTTTTTTGAAAAAAAGCTTTTGCCATGGAATGGTTTGTTCTGTTTTATTTTTGTCAGGCAAGGCCTACCAGGATCTTGCTTTTTTCTTTCTTGTATATTCAAAAACTGCTCTTTTTTTTCTTTCCTTTTTTTTTTTTTAAAATCAGGAGTAGTAACTATAGTTTCAGACAACTGCACTTGGGAGGAGGCTTACTGCCTTTTTAGACTAGCCTGTAAAATGATTTTGGAAGAAAAGCAGAATCTTAATTCCTTGCCAGAGAGAACGTTGTAAACCAACTTCTGATTAAACTTGACATGATTGTTCAAAATTGACTTTTAAAACAGATGGTTCCGAAGATGCAACTGTCTCTTGTTTCTGTTCTGATTCATGTCTTTATAATGTAAGGCTGAAATGTTTATATCTAAAATGCTTTTCATTAACATTTTTTTCCCTCAGAAACTGTACAAATATTGAAAGAATAGTAATGTTTTGCGGTTTTGTCTGTAGGCACGGGCTTTTTCATTTTAAAGTTCCTTGTGTTCTTTTTCCCATCATTAGGGATGTGTGGGGGTTTAGTTACAGGAAACATGCCTTTGTGTAGCACTGTCTAACGAAACGTGCTCCTTACCTGTGCAGGAAGGCTAACGAGGAAGAGAAGCAGAGGGATGTTGCGTCCCATCAGCGGAGGTTTCTTTATCCTCCAACTCCACGATGAGCTCCTCTATGAAGTTGCAGAGGATGATGTCATCCAGGTACAGCCGGGCAGCTACTTTTTCAGCTCCCTACCGCATTACGGTGTTTCAAACAAGCCTTTTAGTAAAAAAAGAAGTGAGCGTTTCTTGTTTTTTCTGTATTGTTGAGGGTTTTTTTCATTTTGCTGGCACCAAAGCTTTATTATACTGTAAATCATGTATTTCTCTGCTGCAACAGCATTTTTTTATCCGGACAGGTTGGTTTGATCACATGTTCGATGCTGGCTCCTGGCTTATTTTCAGCTGCTAAAGCACAGAAGAAAACTACAGTCTCTTTCTATGTATCTGGGAATTTGTGTTCCAGTAAGAGTATCTGTCCAACTGGTTTGCAAGAGAAACAACGCTAGTGATAGACTGCGAATGAAAACAGAATGACCAATGAGCTAGCTTGCCTCTTTTTTAAAAGAACTCTTTGTGGTAATACCTGTTCTTTCTTGTGCTAAAGGTGTGAAATGCCTGGGGCATCAGGGCTTTCCTAGTCTGTGCAGAATGTCAAAGCGAAGATAGGGAGTTTTCAGAGCTTATTACAATATTGAGGCTGTGATGATATTTTTGTGTCTCCCCTGAAGCCACTGTCCCTCGTTCTAGGTGCAGCAGACTTAATTCGACCTTCCTTACTATGTGCCGGACCTGTAACTGTTCTAAGAGAATCTCCTTTTGCATGTTTCATGGTTTATTTATTTTTTTTTTAAATACTGGGCCCCAAACTTGATCAAGGCTGGAGAGGTTTAACAGAGTGGAAAATTGATCTATGTCACACAAGCAACGTTTTCTTTTTTTTTGTGTTCCGGAACTGCATTTGCTTGCTTTCTCACAGCAGTGTGCCTTGCTTAAGTCCTATTCAGTTCATAATCTCTGATAACCCTATTTTTTTCCTGCCCACGCAGTTGTTTTTCATCCTATTTTTGAACAGTAGATTATTTCTATCCTAGTTCGCTACCCTGTTTCTTTCTACTCTGTATTCATCTGTGCTGAATTACATCCTATTTCAAAGCTTTTTTCTAGGTTATCAAGATGAGTTTGAAATGTGGCACCTAATGGCGCAGGGTTTTGGAAGACAAATCTCCCCCTAGTTCTTAGTGCTGTTGTAAACTCTTGTGCTCTGATCTCCTCAAGTCTCTCATCCATTCCCCAGTAAAACTGTGAAGAAATTTATACTGTGGGTACCTGTCAGAGAATTATGAAAACGCATGGAAGGGTCAGAAAGCTTGAGTAGTTGCTGTGTTGATACAGTGGCCTCTAGCTGAGATGAGGAATTTCAAAGCCTCTTTTCAGTCTTTTGTAGAAAGGTTCATGGGGGGTGTGTGGACTGAAAGATTCATTCAAATATACCATCCAAGACAGGCTGGACTCTGCCTCCGTCTTGGGGTAGGAAGGAGAGTCCTTTTATGCAGGACATGTGTTTACAGTTGAGGGAAAAAAAATCTAGTATCTTAAAATCCAAAGAGTTGCAGACAAAAATACCTTCTGATCCCTTGACTGTGATGAAATGAGTGTTTTCTTAGGAACACTTGTGGAGGGAAGCAAGCATTGGAGTTGCCTCAACAAAATAATGAGGAGAAACCGGGGCAGTATTTCTAGTACATTTGTCGAATATGATCTTCTTTCCCAGAGATTTGTAGGTTGTGATTTACAGAGTGCCTCTCATGCCGATACAAGAAGGAGGAATTACACAGAATCACAGAATG
>WEIS01104902.1:0-13547 GCA_013389965.1 Todus mexicanus | reverse complement strand
ATGGAGGAGGACAACATTTTTAATATGTCCTTTGTAGAGACACAAATCACCAGATAGATGACTCTGAGGTAATCTTCAGGCTTTGTTTGGATTTTCTGCCATGTTAGTCATCTGTTTCGATTTGGATAGTCTTTTTTTTAAAAAAAAATGAGTCATGTTCTGTACATGGAATCTGTTGGCTTGGCTTGTTGGTACTTGACAGACCTTCTGTCTCTCTGCTATGAAGTGGAGGAAAATGCTCCAGACTCTGCTGTGGTCTTTGCCTCTACTAATTTTTTAAACACAGAAACACAGAAAGAAAAGAAGTTTTGACTATCATAAAAGTTGACTGCATATTTGCCCCTCAGCTAGGTAATTTTTAACCTCATGTTTTGTAAGCAAGAAGAAATTGTCTTCGGAAAGCTGGAACACAGGCCCAGATCTGTAGAAGTCTAAGTACAGTCAGCACTGGGAAAATTAATTTTCTTCCTTTCTTTCCTCTTTTGGATGTCTTTTTGAATCACAAGGAGTTTGGACTGATCTGGTAATAGTTGGATATTTCTGTTTCACCTACCCAATTTGAAAAGGGCCTTAGCAGCACAACATGCATAAACCCCTCACAATGCAGAACTGCCTATTCTGTTAAATCTATGTTCAAGGCTTAAACTGAAAAATATACGAGTTGTTTGGCTTAGTATGTCTGAACACATGCGGGGCACAGGCATCAAAGACCTGAAAAAAAGGAGACTTATTTATCATGTTTTGCTTAAAAATTATTGGAAAGGAAACTCCTGAGGCGATGCCTGAAGCAGGATCACTCATTGTGTATCTGACAATGCAAGACAGATCCCAGGACATGTACTCACCCTGCCAGCAAGAAGATCTGTTGGTCTTCGGAGTTTTTCTCTCTTTCCTTTCTCTAGTCCACTCATGCATCAGGTTCCTTAAAGATACCGGAATAGCCAAGTAAATTTGTGTTGCTTGTTCTGGATGTAAGATGATTTCCTGTGATAGAGAGGAAATAGAGACTAAATGTGGCATACGAAGGCACTGGAACAATCATTTCAAATCATACTATAATTCAAGTAGTTCCTGCTCCCTGCCTTTGACAGTAGTCAATATTGAAGAATAAAAACTCCAAGAGATTGCTTCCAAATAATCAACCTGGTGGGATTGTTGCTTAGTAAGTGCCAGAATCTTTTATGGTACCTTATTTTGTTGCAGAGAAATAATACATGTGAGGAGAGTTTCCAGTGCTTTAGTCAATAGTATCTTATATCAATCAATTCTACTAGTTAACTGAGCATATTTCAAATAAGTTTTTCTTTCATCAGTGTTAAATGCATTCATTTTTAAAGTTTCTATTCCACTGTTCAGGTACTAGTGTAATGACCATGATCCTCTTGAAGTAGCCATTCAATCCCATCATTCTGCACATATTTTTTCCTGTATTTTCTCCAGACTATCTTGTCTACTTGTTTTTCACTCCAGAACGTCTTCCTTAGAAGTTATTCATTGGTTTTGTCGGTTTTTTTGAACACCTGTAGACTTACAGAAATATATTTTAGAATCGTGGCCAAGCATTTCTATTTCCCTTTTTCTCACTCTACCACCAAGTGAGCTGTGGGAGACCAGTTCAAAGTTAAGCATGATAATCACTTTTCTACTCCATTTCCTTCAGAAAACCAGTGCATCTGGTAGAGAAGCAGAAGAGGACAATTTGAAAAGCACACATGAATCACATCCTCTGGGCTGCCATGGATCAAGTGGAAAAAAGCAAACATGCAAATCCCCAAATATAATGAACTTAAGAACATTATTAAAAGCAAAAATAGGCAAATGTCTAGCTTTGAGGATTTCAGAGCTTCCCTGAATAATTTTTATTTTTGTCAACTTAATAGCCAAGAGATTTGAATAATTCAGAAAAAAAGAAACCAGCCCAAAAGGGTAATTATTGTAATTGCCTCACAAAACTTAAAATACAGAGAACTTTAATTAGAAGTAACTTTGGAGGTGAAATTGGAAACTTCTCTTCAGAGATTTTTCTATTAAAGGTCATGGGTATCAAAATCTATAGTCCCACTTTAGATCAGTTATAAAGCTACTATAAATAAAGTCTTCTGTATGGCACCTTGTTATTGATTCCCTCTTCAATGTAATCAGCACCACAGACACAGGAAGTTCTTAAAATAAACAGCATTATTCTTTACTTACTGCACTTAAAATGGAGCCAGGAGTTCTGTACTTTTATTTTAAGATAGTCATTGTAATTGCTCATTGAGCAAATTATTTTATTACTGTTTAGATGAACACAGCTACTATACCAAAATACGGTATAACTATGACAATAGTAATTCATAGTTTACCACTCTCTTTACCACTATGCAAATTAAGTCATTTGGTTGAATTATTTCCTAATAATAAAAATATTATAATTTCCAAGTAGTAGTGTTAGCATTTACTGTTCTTAGAGCTAGTCCAATATCTTCTACAACAAGAGTAAATATATCAATGTATCTTTCTTGGATAAAATCAGACCATAAAACTGGAAAATATAGTGCCCATTCTACTGAAGCTCTGGATAAAAGTTCTGGATAAAAAAAACCCAACACAAAATACCCAAATCTTTCCAGAAAAAAAATACCAGAAAAAAAGCCTAAATACTTGGCAACTTCTAAATAAACACTTAAAAAAACCAAATAAAAATAAAACCAAAACTGTAGTAAATTTACTCATAAAGAAAAACCTGTTGAAAACCTTGTGGAATTACAATGTTTTGATATTCTTCAGATTACACTACTAAAACTCGCTGAAAAAAGATCTGGGGATGTAAAGGTGCAAAGGTGGTAAGTAAGAACGATGACCTGAAAAATCTAAACCGGACATTTACATTAATTTTTTTTGATAGCTCAGACTGAAATGTGTCTCTGAAAAACCAAGATGGCAAAGGGGCCCAGACGAGCAAACCGCTTGCTGAGGACAGCCTCCCCAGAGCGCAGGAACTTTCCAGCTTGCCATGTGGAAAGTCATGCAGACTCAGCAGAAAGGTAGTATGGACAGACAGAGGATGAAGAGGCTGAGAGGGTTCCTTGGGAGCTGTGTAGAACTTCCTTGTTCTAGCCTGCATGAAACTGAGGAAGCCAGACCTCAGCTGGACTTGAAACTGGTGAGGGACATGAGGAACAACCAGGTGAGCTTCTAGGGGAACATTGGCAACAAATGGAAGACTGAGGAACGGGAAGTTGTGAGAGGCTGGGGAATCTCCATCCTTGTAGATACTCCAAATTCCACTGAGTAAGTCCTTGAGCAACACTATCTAGGTTTCTCGCACTTGAACTAGAACACTGTTGTTTTTCTCCTAGGGTCTGTTCTAACAAACACAACTCTGTGATTCTACATAATACTTAATTTACCATAGTTTTCATCCCTCTGAATAAAAGAAGGGTGAAAACAAAACAAAAAACCAAAAGCAAAACGTCAACAAACAAAAACCCAGGAAAAAAAAGGAAACGATTTATTTTGTGTTTAATACTTTCCTGAAAGAAGCTATGGTGAATTTGAATAGAAAATACTGTGAATGGGGTAAAACTTAGACCATTACTAGTTGCATTCTTTTTGTGGTTTTTTTAGTGTGGGGTTTTTTTTTTTCTTTCACTCTCCAATACCTATACAATTTTGTAAACCATTCACCTTGTTCTGCTTTTTTTCCTTTTAATCAATTAACTCAGACCAATAAAAGGTTAACTGATGAGCTAGTTCTCATCAGATTCTTGACTGATCTGGGTAAGCTCCTGGGGTCTAGGTAGGCGCTAGGATTGATTAGCACAGTTTGGTAGGCAGCTTTCCCTGTGCCACCTACTGGCAGTTCACGAGTGGCACTATAATAAGTGAGAATAGATAGAAGGCAGAGGTCTTGAGTCCAACATTCACAAAAGGACTTAGAGGGGCCTTTCATTTCACCTGATGTTTCCTCAGGCAGAAAGCTTCCACTGTACCATGGGATGGCACCAGAGTCTAGGCACTATAGTTTTTCCCGGTGATGCTCCATTTGTTTCTCCCTCTTTGCCTCTTCATGTTTACCCAAGAAAAAGCAATAATTTAGCACCATACACTTTTCAAGCCTGAGTAAGCAACTTAATTATTCAGACAAAATACCATTGATTTGAAAGTGTCTGAACAAATAAAATTCAGGCTTACCAACCTCATTGAGAAGGACAGCCAACCTTCTGAGGGAATTTCCAATTGTGTTACTTACAGTTCCTGTTCCCTTCTTTTATTTCAGGGGCATTTGATACAATGCAGTGCAACTTCTGTTACTGTGCGCACACAGCTTCTTTTGAAATCAGAGAAGACTTAGCTTAAGATGCAGCCCTTCAGCTTCCTCTGAGTTCAAGAGCAACCTATATGCGCCCAAAGACAATCTATGAGTCAGGGAAGCTGACAGAAGTGATAAAAAATAAAATTGCAGGCTCAGTTACTCATCCACTAAAATGAATGGGACCATGTACGTCTATGAATGTGCTACCCTTAAACATGAAATAAATCTCACATTCCATCATTGACCACTTCTTACCCCATCAATTCAAGATTCTCTAATGTCATTCCATAGAATCGTTTTCTAACAAGCCATGCCTTTTTTCATTCAGTCTTTCCAAGTGCAAGCATTTAGACAATGGGCAATCATCTTTCCCAGTATTCACTTTTATCACAGTAGGTACGCTACAAAATAGAGTTCTGATACACTAAATGAAGGTAGGAAGCAATTTCTGAGGATATAAATGGGCCATATTACTCATTATGTTATTTGCTATAATAGTTGAACACCAATGAGCTGCAGATTCAAAAAATATGCAAAAAGGCTACCCAAAAAGCCCTAAAATTAAGTTTTTGACAGATGATAACTAATTCTGTACACCCCTACTCTTTGTATTATGAACAATATGCACATTATATTTACACAGAAGAAACCAGTATTTAAAACTCTTACATTTATCATAAAAATAGATTTTATTACAGAAAACAGTGCCTCCCCATATGAGATTTACAATTGATTAAAAAGGATGGCTTGTCCTAAAACACTTACATGCTTGCATGCAAAGAAAACAGATGGTCTGTGTAACAGTAATTTGATTTCTTCCAGTAAACATTACTCATGATATAGAAAACGCTTATGTTGATCTCTTCCAGAATGATGTGTGCGCTTTGCATCTCTCTTTAAATGAAGCCTATAATTCCATTCAAGAAACAGCACAGCAGCTCTGGTTTCCCAACAAATCAAATAAAATCAGGTAGTCTAATGCATCATTCCTCACTTAAGAGGCTGACAACACACAGATTGATTTTAACTTTTCACTCTCCCAAAAGTGCTCAACATAATGCCATGCTCCTTTCTCACTTACTTCTTTTGTAATTCTTCTTCAAACCAAAAAAGGAACATAATTTCTACCTTCATTTCTGCCTAAGAGAAGTATCATAAGCCAAAATACAATGTCTGTTCTCTTCTGATTGCATCTGACACTCTTCTCTTTTATATAGCTGCAGGTATATAAGGGGAAAAAGTCTTACTGATAAGTCTCCATCTGACCACCTCAAATTTTGTTCTATACCTTGAGTCACACCAAGAATGGTGCTCAGGGAACTTCAGCATCCAAAGTTTCCTGAAATGACTCTACTCAATCTTTATGATTCCCAAACACAGGATGAAACGCCATCTGCCTTTTTAAAATAGATAATCCTCATGAGGTCATGTAAATCACTAAAGTCCTTGGGACTGAACCAGGGATGGGAACTGGGGCACTTGTTCCCATAGAATGTATCTGAGCTGATAAAGGATTCATATCGCCTTTTACAGATCTTTTGTATGGGACGAGTACAGATGGATCTTCTTCAAAGGCACAAATTTAGCCCCTAAGAGTGCACCCTTAAATCTGGTCCTAATTTTTACAGGGGCTTCACACCAGGGTATGTTCCATTATTGGCAAGTAATAACATTCCTGCTGGGATGTAACCCTTTTTGTCATTATCTTGTCTTGTTTGATTACTGTCGCTTCACCTGACTGGCCTGGACATACCCCAACCAAATGAAGTAAGGGCACAATCCTATTAAATGCCTGCTGGGAACACCCTAAGCTGCCACTCTTGTCGATGGGAATTAAGAGTTCTCAGCACATTGTAACGGGTACTCAGACCCTTGAGAAATTGGGCTCTTAATTAGATATTCCCTCATGACACTGCGTGATTATTTAATGTTCTGACAAGACACCTCAGCAATCTCACAGGCCCTGAATTAACTACCCTAGAAGAGCTCTTTGCCAACTACAATTCTGTGAAACCTTTGTCATGGTTCGCCATGGAAGCAAATTGCATTTCATGGAGCATATGAAATGATTTACTCAATGAATTGGCTGAATTATATATAACATGAACTGCTAGCCAGGCTTGAGATGTCCAGTAGCTGTTCTTAAATAGCTGTTCTTCCTTTGTCCCCTTCCTAATCCCTTGCATGTGCCCTCGCCTCCACCCTTCCATGCACACTTTTTTTATTGTCCTACTTGCTGACAGAGCTCAGCAGCAGCCCTAGCCCTTGTGGCGATGTGGGATGATTCATCACACAGTCTACATAAGGCAGATTAATACTGCCAGAGCAGCCCCTTACTATAAATTACCCTTTCTCCTGTCTGGCTCATCTGCATTAAAATATTTGTTACTCACACATAAATTTCCAACTCAAGCCTATCCATCTAGGGGCTGCTGAAGTTTTTTAATCTATATTGAAAAGTTTAACAAAACCCCAACAGAGTAAACATTTCTGCCTTGCAGCTGATGCCTTGTTATCAAACACATTAATAAAAGCTACAATAAGCATGAAAACCAAAGTGTAAATAAACAGTAGAGTGCTGAATGACATATCACATAACAAATTCACACATCAAATGATCACCTTTTTATCATTCCCTATGCGTAACAGCTTTAGGCACAACCACCGCAGGGGAAAAATGCACAGCATCAAGTGTTTTCCATAGGATTCCAGCAACAATGCCATTCTGATTACTAAACCCCAGCTCAAGTGTGCAAAATTATGGTGCTTAGCAATCAGTATTCATCTCCTCTCCACTGTGTAGCAATGGATGCTAGAGAAGGAATATTTGGACCACCTACCCTAATTCCTGTGACATCCAAATAACCACCTCAGACCCGAGGACCATAGTCAGAGTGCATCAGCTATAGGCAACTGAAATGTGTGCTGTGGGTAAAGAATAAGGGAGACACTGTCTGTCATGAGAGGCATTAAAGTACCCTATATTGGTTGTATTTTTAGGAGAAGCTTTATTAAACTTTGAGCTTCATCCCTGCTGAGTTGCAACACATTGTCTGAGACCACTATGTGGAAATCACAGCACTTGCATGCTCTCTAAGCCTTCTAGTTTCTATGCTTGCAAATGCTTTTCAAATTGTGTATTCAACTCCACTTATCTGTGGTCACCGTTTCTACTAAGCCCAACTCAAAGAATTCATAGATATGGAGTCTTTCCCATCCCTCTCACCACTCTTCTGCCCAACCAAGATTCTTGCTTTATCTGCTTACCTTTTAGAGAGGCTTTTTTCATCCTTCTGTTGTTAACATTTCCATCAACTATGTAATTTTTTTATAAGCCTTCAACACAACCTTAAATTGTGTCTCACAAGCATCATCAAATCCACTTCCACAATGAGGAATCAAACTTCAGATAAATCATTCTACCAACTAGTTTCAGCTACAACAAAAACAGTTCTTTGAGTGCTTTATGCATTCTGGCAAGCATCTGCTTTGCCAGAAGTGGATTAAATAACACTACATCTATTATTCTAATAGTGTGGGAGATCATATAAAATATTTATATGGTGAACTGCAGGCAAAATGCCTACTCTAAATTATGCTCTGGAAGCTCAGCAAGATCTTATATTGATAGAAAAACACCTCAGTTTAAATAATTGGGCAATTTTAGTTATTCTTTATTCTATGAATATCATGTCATTTTGCTGTTTCCCCCTTGGGAACATGATCTATTTTAGTAAATACTATTTTCCATGTTCAAGGGTTTCCTGTGCGCTAGTACAAACATCTCATCCACATCATACTGAATCACAGGGCCAGCATAGACGTAGCCATAAAAAAACACAAACGCTGTCAGTGCAGATCAATGTTCTTCCTGAGCTACTTCATTGCATTTTACAGGGCACTGGATATTTTTTAGTATGTAACTATGAAGAAATTTGCTTAAGGCTGACTTCCAAATTTGCAAACAAAGAGTTTATATTTGCAAAGACTGTACTCACAAAATAACATCAATGTGGCAAGTTGTCATCAATCTGCACGTGCAAGAATAATGTTTATAAAATCCAAATAACCTCTCTCCCCAGAGTTGTATTCTTGATTTTATTAGGATCACAAGCTCATTCTCACAAGAATCACTTGTTTCAGTATTTTAATTTGAAGGAAACACAGCAAACAGTATGCTTTCCCCACATTTCATGATTATACAGTGCAGGATGGCTGGTATTTAATTCCGCAACTGGCTAAATGCAGTGTATGCATGCTCACACTGTTTTGTACAGTCCCAGGACAATGTGGCATGAGGAAGAAGGGCATGAGCCATTCCTGTGCAGAATTTTCTTGGATAGCTGCATTTTCAGCCAATGTGGAGCCAATAAGGACAGCTGACTTAATTCATACCAACTTTGTCCACCCTGATGATGCTTTACTGAGCACGATCAGCAAGGCGAGGAATGACATGGACAGAGGGAAGGCAAAGTGACACAAACCAGCAAGCACACTGTGCCTTCCTCTCGGTTGGCAGAGGGCATCAAAAGCAATCCTGCTGCAGCTTCCATGCAGCCTTTCACATGCTGTGGACAGGCAAGCCCCTTAAAGGTGGGTATCTCAGTTAACAGCTGCAGTCAGCTGTCTAGCAAATGTTTAAGCTAATGTCATTTTAAGTGGCCTTGGAGAATCTTCTATGCAGACTGTCACATGTGGTCCTATCTACATGTAGATTCAGAGGCTACTCTAGGTTGCCTTTGCCCATCTCAGTTCCCATTGCACGACAAAACCAGCTATGCAGCGCTGTTGATGTGTTCACCTCCTTGAGTGAATGGATGTGCCTTGCCCTCCAGCCCTACTCCTGTTAGTGAGGGCAGGAGAAAAGGAACCTGACAGGAGATGAAAAATGGGTTTTCCTTGACTGTCTTGCTCTTGTTAATTCTGTCTCAGCTCCAGCACTGCCACTTGGCAAGGGCAGAGATGGGGCAGCAAGGCTCACCCTTCCTGATGAGAAACAGGACATTAAGCAGTGCCTGCTTTTCCTGAACCCTCCCCACTGCATTGGTCTGCTCCTTTATTTTGTAGGTAGGTACCAGTGCAGTGTCCTTCAGCACTCTGTTTCCTGTCTCCCCCAAGGGCTCCCTTTTCCCCTTGCCTGAACAGGAGTGCCTACCCAGCACCTTCCAGCCCTCTGGTTGCCCAAGCTGCAGTTGGTTTGTGGCAGCCACTGAGATCCACTCCAGCCAGAGGAGTAACTAGTCTGTCCATTCGTCCTTTCTGGGCTGGGCAAGGGACTTAGATATGCAGTACTCTCAACTTCAGCAGATCCAAAAGCATGAAGTCAATCTTACTCAAAACCAGGATGACTTTCCAAGAAAAAAACAACACACCTCAATCATGTAATTGTAGCCTGTCTTGTGACTTGTTAACTTCTCTCCCTTCAGCCACTGTACACAGATATGCAGTAATTTCAGACTGAAAAGTCAGCCTTGAATGCATTTAAAATGTGCACATTTCCATTGCTGTTTATGCAGACGCCATACGGACTCTGTTCATATCTGTAAGATAACCTATGCATCTCCCCCTACTGGTCTGATCTGTTTCCAGTTTCTCATCCTGACCCTCCTCCTGACCCTTGTGCTCCTGCACTCCCATTAGTCCTTTTCTCCTTTTACTGTCCCCAACAAAGCAAAAAAATTCAGCTAGAAAAGTCAACAATGAAAATCTATAACCCAGTAAGTACTCATCCCATGTATTAAGTTTTAAAATGAGATTTATCAGCTGCCTTGCTAGAGGATAGTAAAGCACTCAGCCAAACAGCACCTTCTCTAGGTTACTGCTTTAGTGATACTTAAAATTCTTAAATAAAACAGGAACAATTATCAACCATTCAAAGTATGCAAAGCAGTTTTGCACTGCCCTCTGTTTTTTTTGGGTTTTTTTGCAGTTAACATCAGCTATAAAATGCAGAAAATATCAAATAATTTTTGTTTATTGTTCAATAAATACACTCAATAGTATACTGCTCAGTAAATAGTTTTTATTAAAGAAAACGACATGGCAATAGAATTATCCGAGTGCCTAAGGTAATTCGTTTCAGACATGTTCCATACCTGAGATCCTAAAAACACTTCCACAAATATGCTCCTTCACTACCCCGTTGGGCACAATCCTAGGAATAACAGAAAACACTTGACCCTGCTTAAGCAGTTTATCTTGCCCTACAACTCATCTCACAATATTGAGAGAGCTCTTCCTGATATTTCTGCAGAAATAGCATTGGTTGACTTACACTACCATCTTAATCTAGCTATGATTTCCCTCACTTAACATAAGGCATAACCTTAGCATGAGACATACTGTTGACTATTTCAAGGTGTCTACCCCAGATATTAAGCAAGTAAGGAAATGGCTGAAATGTCCACAAGGCTGGTGCTTATATAAGAACTGCACTTAGCCTAAAATTTCAAGCAGACTCCAGTAGTCTGATATTAGGGAATGGAAAATATTTCAGAGACGGTCCAGTCCTACAACAGGACTGCACTCAGGTGTGGAGCTGAGCTATTTATTTTATATTTAGACAGACTTGCTGACATTTGTATGCTCTGTAGAGCCAGAAGACAGATAAGAGTTCAAGTCAAGCCAGGCGTTCAGCTACTTAGTTGTACGTCTCAAGATGACAAAGAAGGTTGAATTTTTGCATCTTTTTTTTTGGAGACCTGGTCAACAAATATAAAGAAGCAAATGCAGATCAACCATTTGAATAAGAACTGCCGTGTCAGACACTAAGAGAAAACCTATTGTACTTTCAATATTATTGCCCTAAGAACTTCAGTGACAACACATTGTCAGCAGGTAAGATTCTATTCATTCAATCCTCCTTCCCCTGGCAAAATAAGAACCAGGTTCCCCAATACAGATTCTAATATTAAAACATGTTCAGAGAGAGTCTTTTTCAGGTTCTCATTGAAAGTGATGTTTGGATTTCTGGCTTGTCAGAGCTGACATGATTCTTAATCAGAGCCCCTTTAAAAACGCAGTGAATAGATAATAATATCTGGAAAACTAGGACATTAAAACTTTGATTCACATAGCACATGTCTCTAGTCATCATACATTATGCATAGCTGCACTATATTTTGAAGGAAACTGCTGTGACGTGTTTTCAGTGGGAGATAATACACATGACTACAGAGTCTATAGCATATCAAAAACCAGGATTCTGATCTGTGGGAGATGTTCAGATAATTAGGAAAACATGCAATGCAGGAACATTTTCCCCAAATCAGAAATATTTTGGATTGATAATGAAACACTTTGATTCCATATCACCATGAAGGTATCTCATGAGATTTATAGTTCAGGTGCCTCAGCAGCCCAGTATCAAGGATATTTAGTTTTTCTTTTTAGGAAAGGAAAACTCCAGTTAGCCATGTGAAGACCATGTCATGGGAAATATTCTAACTCCAGATGGCATAAAATAAAGACCTGTAGCTGCCTACTTGATCATGTTAGTTTTGCTTTTTAAAGCAGTGGTAATTATTGACAAATTGGTATTGACTCTGATCTTTTAAACTGTTGTGTAAATAATTTTTCATACTCATCATTTACTTGACATAGCTCCACTTTAATGATGTGACTGAATTTAAAGATTCATAAATTCATTATTACAGTACATATCAAGGTTAAAAGAGAGAGAATTCCCTTATCAGTATGAAGGACTCGTACAGTTTGCAACAATCCTAGATGAAATTACCCTTTTGTCTTTCAATAAGCAGAAATCTCCTGCAGTGGTAAATGTTCATAATGGACTGTTTCATCTTGGCAATCATCTGAAAAGCATCTAATTTAATTAAAGCTTTAGGACAAAGTGATCTCTCCTTTAAGAATTAAATATTTATGTTAACACATGTATCACTTAATTGGCATAACGTGTCAAAGATTATTAATTGATTATACAGTGTGTGAGGACTAAAAAAAAAAAGGCTAGCACAGGTTCAAAAGTCTTTTCTGTTTTAAACACTAAATAAAAAAATGCAGTGCAGAGAAAGGACATCAAAGATACAATAAGCAAGAATTAAGACAACTGAGATTTTAATGGTCGTTAGCTCTATGCTCCCACTATGCTAATGGCTGGCACTACAAGCTGTATGACAAGTCACCAGAAATGCTGTGTTCATAGAAGCCACATTAACTAAAGCTGGAATTGAGAGAAAGAACAGGAGCAGAGATTAGAGAGATCCTAGACTCAACAGTAGGTCTGTGTATTCTTGGTCATTAATCACTGCTGAACACTTGATTCCAGAGTTGTGCCAAAGAAGCTCTAAGAAGCGTAATACTATCTATGTCAACATGAACTGTATAAGGAAACAATATCTACAGCCTACATCATCTCCACAAAGACCAAAAGAATGTATCCCATTTCATTCAATTATCTGGCAGAGAGAGACAGAATTTAAATATGTGAAAGCCACACTAATTGGAGACATCCTTTTCAGGCTTTTTTCTGCTTTTTTCCTAGGGAATTAGAACATATCTGTGAAGGGGAGGAGGTGAGAATTTGTCTGAATAGTTGCTAAAATTAACTTAAATGTGCAGTTACAGGTCATCTCTCCAGCTAACAAGCACTTACTGCTACTATTTTATTTAGTAAGAAGTTGACTTCCTCATTCAGTTACTTGTTAATGTAGAACTTTAAAGCAAATTCATAGGGGAAAAAAATCAGAAATTAACATTTTATATATGACTTTTTGAGGTCTTACATGGCCTACTGTTAAAGCCACGTTTTGTTTCTTTATCAAAGTTTGTAAAAGAAAACCTTAAATTAACAGGTTTAGATGTTCAGTACCAATCAGGGGACTAGTTCTGATATAGATATATGCGATTATCCTGTTATACAGCCATTTGAAAGTGTAAAAGCTGCTCAATGAAGTTGCAAATATTAGCAAATAAAGCCTGTTTAAGCTGTAGTGTTAATGCTTTAAGCTGGCATGAACAGATGCTGCTACCAAATGTAGTCCTGGATCTCTGATAATGCTGCTGTCTTTATGTGTTTAACTCAAGCCAGTCCCTTCCAGGAACACTTGTGGAAACTTCAGAGAGAACACAGGCAAAGGAATAAAGCAGTGGGGTGATAAGAGGATAGGATCATTTCCACCAGTGGCAGAGGAAGTTTGAAGTGCTTGATCTCATCTCCACCCTCTTTCCTAAAAGCAGAAAAGGAAGCATGATGGAGAGAATATCTCAACCCCAAACCAGAAGGACTCTT
>WEIS01104841.1:0-27239 GCA_013389965.1 Todus mexicanus | reverse complement strand
GGAGCAGCCCTGGCAGCAGCAAGAGCTCAGCACTTGGACATCACAAACCACCAGGAAAAGAGTGGCAAGGAAGGACCAAGACAGGCTCAAATGTGATAAGAAGATAAGAAAAAGGGAGGACAGCAAGGAAGTGCTCATCTCCAGATGTTAACAGCTTTAGAAGCAGGGACACTTGAAGCCCTCCTTCTTTAAGCTTCTTCCTGCTGCTTGAGGAACCCCTGAACCAGCAGACCAAACTGTGGAGGGTTTTCTTCTGACTCTATCCATTAGTCATTCAGGATACTCACTTGTCATGGGTGTCACTAGTGGTGGTCTCATTCAATGTGAAGAGCTCCTTCAGCTCCCCAAGTGAGAAGTGCCTCTCTACATCCTGCTCTTCATCCACCACACAGCTGCTGAGGGCCTTCTTGTGGGTCTGGCGTTGGAATATCTTCTCCTCTATGGTCCCCGTCTACAGGAAAGAGTCAGAGATGAAGCACAGCTGGCACAAAGGAGCACTGCTCTGGGAAAGCATCACAGAGCAAATGGCAGGAAGCTGCCAGGACCATCTAGGGCTGTGCCAGACCAGTAAAGACAACAGGCAAGTTTTACTAGCTGCACTCCAACCACAGCCTATTTGGTTGCTGATCTAACCCAACTCTGCTTCTCTTGTATTTCACTGTGTCTACAGGAGTGGACCAAAGTACAGAAAACACAGTATGCTACATTTTTAAGGCAGAAATTTAAGAGCAAAATGTCTGTGTTACATTTGTTTGCAAAACAAAGGAGGAGGGTGACTAGTTGTGATTTGCAGACTGGTTTCCTAGTTCTAAAAGCAAAGGACCTCCCTTCTTCCAGGTGCAGCCAGGTCAAAGTGGAACACAATAAAGAAGAGATGGGCACAGAACATTTGTTTTCTCAAAGTAAAATAATCACTGATCAAGGAACACAAGGTTACACACACCAAACCCAAACAACAACAAAATAAACAAGCCAAAATAAAAAACCTCACAGTCTGAACTAATGAGAAGTGAAGGTCAACAAGGGCAGAGAAGGGACATTTCTGAGCAGTGATCACAACTAACGCTGCTGGACAAAGCCCAGTCTCCTTTGTGCTTTTCCTTTACAGAGCAGCTACTCCATCTGCTACCTGTTAGCCCCATTCCAAAAGCTGCTGTAATTCTAGGAACGTACTTGCTGTTTCTTAAGCACAGGTACACCTGACCAAACCAGACCACAGTCAGACTGGAAAACAGCAACTTGAGCATCAGACACCCCTTGAAATTAAAGTAATTAGATGCCTGAATGACTTCAAAGGAGCATCTTATCTGGAAAGCTACAGTTAGTTTCTGTTTCTCAGAAGCCAGTCACCACTAGAAACCAAGGCCTGCAGTAATGACCCTCCAGCTTGAACCTTCATGGTTTTCCATGGCAACACATCTAAACAGAGGAAGCAATTAAATTCCAATCAATTCTGGTCACCAACACGAAAGAGTTCGTCCCCATCTGTTCCCAATCACAGCAGCTATGGTCTGGGCTGGCACCAAGAACTCCATGTTGAGGAGGTGAGAGGAATAAGACTCACCGAGAGCAGGCGATAGATGTAGCATGTCTTCTTCTGGCCATCCCTCCACACACGAGCCATGGCCTGCTCATCATTAGCTGGATTCCAGTCTGGATCGAACATAACCAGTCTGTTAGCCCCAATCAGATTCAAACCGCAGCCACCTGCTTTGCTGCTTAACATGAAGATAAACTCAGGGCTCTGTGGAAAAAGGCAGGCTTGGATTAAACTAGAGGCAAACACACTTGTAATGCTCAGCTTTCAGAAGTGGCAGGAGGGCTGTTCCCCCTCTGGCAGGTTCTACTTACGGAGGGGCTGTTGAATCGCTCCACAATCTTTGCTCTCTTTTTAATGGACATGGTGCCATCCAGCCGGACATATAAATACCTAGAACATAACAGCATTTACTACAATCAGACTGCTGAGAGCCTTAGGAGTATCCTACTTCAAAGAGAAAAGTCTTTCACAAACAGCCTTGTAACAAGGGCTTTAGGAGCTTTTGCAGAGGGACAGAGCTTTTTGCTGAGTGACCCCAGTAGCCAAATAACAAGACACATTATTTCCAACTCAGGAGTATCCAAGATAAAAGATCATAAGTTCCTGCTGCTAGAAACTGTAAAAACAGCCAGTTTCTTTTATAGTGTAGGCTGCAAGTACAGTCTTAGAGGATTTAAAAAAAAGAAGCCCAAAGACAAACCTTCTGTTCCTGCAGAGCTTTTCAAATAGGTCCAGTGTCTGAGTGTAGTTAGACACTAAAACCACCTTGTCGTTACTGGTGCTTTTCGTAACAGCAAGAATGTAGTCCAAAACCAGCATCTTTCCTGAATAAAAAGGGAAGAAAGAAGAAAGCTGGAGCAGAAGCTCCCAAATTCCAGATCTTGAACGGGCAACTTGGTAAGATGCTAAATATAGTTTCATGGTTGCCTGTGTTAGGTACCACATTTTCAATGTTGAGTTCCACAGTACCTGAAAGCTGGGGCTCCACAGATTTGGTGCTGTAGCCAGCAGGGAACAAGTCCAGGGCTCCCATAAACCCTTCTTCCTCTTCCACACACTTATCATGGATAAGAGCAGGGTCTGGAGAATGAACAGAGCTCAGAGACTGTGGAACATGCAAGGGAGACCCAAATAAACCCTACGAACAGTGCAGAAACCAAACCCATTGCATGAGTGGAGCAACTCACGATTGCAGAGCTTTTTCAGGGAAGTGATGGATGAGAGAGACGACACACTGATTTTGCCCTCCTTCAGCTCCTCCACTGGCTTGGCTTGCTTCAGGAAGTTCTTGTACAGCTCAGCCTGCAGAGGTGTCAGCCTGAAACAGAACAAGAGCTCTGTAGGCTCAGCCTGCACCCAAACCAACCCCATCCTTCCTCCTCCATCCACACAGAAGGTTCCTTTCAGACTGTTTTTTTAGTTATGGTACAGGCAGCCTAGAACTGTCTCCAAGGCTGACAGTAGAACATTGACACCTCAGCCCAGAACTGGAAGAGAAACTTGCAGATACTCTGCACAGCCCAAGGCTCTGCACCGTACAGCCCACCAGCTGGCTGGCTGAATCACCAGCTGTGGATGATCCATCCCTGCTTCAGCAGGAAAAGAAACACTTTGCCACTGGCTACAGTCTCAATCCTAGAGGGAAGCAGTTGCCGCAAGCACTGAAGGGTTTGTTGCAATTCTTCAGTCCTTCCTGTTGCTTCTCCCGTTTCCCAGGCCAGAGCTCATGGTTTCTGGTACCTGCAGCACACCACCTGCTCAATCTTCACTGGCAGGTATTTGGACAGGATGTCTGAAGTTCTTCGTATTAAACACCTGCAGGGAGTGAAGTTAAGATGAGATGCTTGGATGACATCAAACCCCTTTTATATCACTATTATTCTCCATGAGTCCATTTCATATCTTATCTCAAAGTCTGTGACAGCCCAAGACACGGCAAAGGCCAGACACCCACCACCCACATAGAGCCACACTAAGAGCCCATCAGCCAATGCTACAGAACCCAGTATAACCAACTGTCTTTGTAAGGCTTCCAAATTTGGCTCATGAGATTTGGAGGAGTCAGGCACAACTCCATCTAACAGAGCCTGGTCCCTGATTAGAGAAACTCAGCTCTTCCTCAGACTACCAATGGCATTCTCAACTTGAGCTACAACAGATCAGTGGCATGGACTGCAGACAAGGACAGGATTTAACCACCACACACTATGGACATAAGACAAAGGACAAGCAGGCAGCTCCCCACATAATTCAGTAACAACCCTAAGCCAAGATGAGTTCATTATTTGACCCAAGATTTTGGCAAAGGGCATATCCTTTGAGGGTCTAGAAATGCCCCATGGAGCAGTTCTAACCCACTTTAAAGAAGTTCGGATGAAGAGGTGCTGAACTGAGCAACCAGAATTAAAGGAAAAAAAAAAAAAAGAGGTGCAGAAACCCAGTTCTGCCCAGAAACATCGAAAATAGGATGTTATGAAACCTACAGAAGAAAGACAGCAGAGATGTATGACAGCTCCAAAATCTGTCAAAGGCTGTTAAAGAAAAGAATAATCTGGTCTCCAAACTCATAAGCAGTAGGATGAAAAGTAACAGGCTTAAGATACAGTAAAGAAGATTTATGTTACACATTAAGAGCATTTGCTAACTGCAACGACAGTGATGATGCCCTGGAAAAGGTGTCCTGGGGAATCTGTAAGGTCTGCAGTGCTGGGTGGGAGTTAAGTAAGGGATGGTTTAGGTCTAACATCTTCCACCTTAGGACAGCAAGATGGATTAGACACTTTCTCCAGGGCTCTTCCAACCTTACAGCTACAATCCCACATGTCTTTGCATCAGCTGCATTCGTAATTCCTATCAAATTCAACCAGTTCATCCATTACTACTGATGTGCTTCACCTTCCTTACTTGGTGTATCATGACTGTTGAACAATAAAGGACACAGACCTCAACTCAGCCAGGCACAAGCATTCCTGAACGCACTTTTACACCCTTTTTCCATCAACTATAAGAGGAAATAAATGCACCTCAAGAAGGAATTAGCTCCTTTCCTCTCAACCTTTCCTTTCTCTTAGGTTTCTGCAAGCTGACCTGTGTCAAGGTCAGGGCTGCCTCTACAGAGAGGCTGTACTCAGTGTGAAATTCAATTTACCATGACTATGAACAGCAGGATTGTATTTGTGATGGCTGCAAAAAGCTCAGATAAAAAAAATACTAAAAAGACGACACCAGCAATGTTGAGAATTCAAAAGAGTCTCTAGGAAGAGTTCTCGGAGAGAGACAAGCAATTGCCAGCAGATGTAGATAAATTGGTTGTATTAATGAATACAAAATAAGCCAGGTATAAACAAATACTAAAAATCAATCAAAGAGAAATAAGACAGAGCTTTACATCACAGAGATGCTTCTTGGGGATGAAAAGTCACATCTCTAACACTAGTCTTAATTGCATTAGCCCTACAGAGCCAGCAGAGCTATGAGAGCGTGAGCAGGACTCTTTTGTGACTTGGGCAATCAACAGCAGAACAGAGATGCTTCTTATACCATCTGCCACTCAACACCTGGGTTGGATGGATCTCAAGTGTGACCGAGTCTACACTGCAGTGACTTTAACAGAAATTAAAGAATGCTGCCTGACTATTCAGATCCCAGGAGAAAACAGAAATCTAACAATCAAAACACAATTCAGTATCTGAGCACATTTGCTCAGAGGTGACTGCAGCTAACCGTGCCACGCCAACACGCTATTTTTCAGACTAAAGCTACATGCTATGTATACTTCTTAGGCAATAAATACTTGCACAATCACTTGCTGAATAGACGTCAGTAGCAAGAGAATTCGTTACAGATACAACTGTAATTTGGAAAGATACCAGTGTTCACCAAGGGCTTATGCAAAAGCTCTGTGAAGAGAACAGGGATGAAGTTCACCTGTTCACAATGCTGATCAGCTCTTTAAGCCTCTCTTCTCCTTTGTGTCGCTCAGCTTCACTTGCATCCGCATCTCTGCCTTTCAAGATGGGAATTTCAAAATGTCTTTTAAATTCCTGTGCCGTCCCTGTACAAAACAGAAGTGAAAAGGTGACCTTTGATCAGCAGCCCACACCCCCAGTTATCCCACCACAAGCATGGGATCCAGCAGATAAAACAAACTCTCGCCCTATTGCTATGATTTGTTTTCCTTTCTAGCCAGGAGAGATTCAAACAAGGCAGGAAAATCTGTACAACAGAAAATCATTTTGTACTCCAACGACGCACAGCCAAAGGTCATACAATTTTAATTAAACCTGAGTCCAGGCAGGCAGGTACTGGTTTTGTTCACGTTCCAGCTATCCTTCTACCTCCAGATTCCGTCCCTGCAAACAGCAGCATAGGCATTACGTGCGCCCGTTCCAAAATGATCTGTAATCAGCTGCTTATTACTGGTCACAGGCTGAAAGTGGGAATAATGACTCCTGCATACTCAGAGCTTTGCTGGCAGTAGTTACAGCATTAATCTCATCTCAGAGAGAACACACTGGATGTACAGAGAGACTAGGCTTGTCCAAAGTACAGGTCAAGGGGAGGTAGGAGACATCACATCAGCTTCCTGTAATAACTACTCAAAATTGAAGCAGACGGAGAAAGCAGATGTAGAACATCTACCACCCCATTGCATCCTTTCCTTGAGAAATCCTGGGGGCAGAACAGCTGAACAGAACAAGATAGGGCCCAAATGTTGCTTGTAAGATTAAGAATCTGATGAATGGTGTTTAACGAGAGTTGTGCATGGGCTAGAATTAATGAGAAGCCTCCTGGACTGGGTGTCAGACAATCTGAGAGAAACAAGGGTGACAAGTTACAGCAACGAGGAAATGATTTATAGATTGGTTTATTTTCAATCCTTGACAGAAAAAATTACCTCTTTACAAAGCCAAGCTGCTCCACACGGGAAAGCAGTAGACCTGCTCCCAATCCAGTGATGTAGGAGGAAATGCAAAGACTGCTTTGCTTTTAAAATGAAATCAGAACTTGCAGATACAAGCAGAACACAGGAATCAGAGAATATATTTCAGTCTACCAGCACCTGTAAAAAGTTTTGATCCAAAACCTCACACTAATCCGTCCTCCAGACTCTTTTCTTTCTATCTCAAATGAAGTTAACCCCATATTCACAGACCTCCTTTGCCTTAAAAAACAAGAGCAGTCTTAACTCCAAAATGCTAGACACCACCCTCAGCTTCTCTCAGATTATCTAAAATGGGATTGCAGCCTGCCAGAAATTTAGGCTTTGTTGCCTAACTCTGCCACAAGGTACAGGATTCTGTCCTGCGCCAGTCACTGCAACCTCCTGTGCCAGATGGATACGAGAGAGAGAGCAGCGAAAAGCTATCTCCCAGGCTGCCCATGCACTCAGCGCGGAGAGCGTGTCATGTCAAATCCTCTCCACAGAGCCTCTCCTACATAGATATCATTCCTGGCTTAGATTTCTGAATGTGCTACAGCCTGGGAGTGCTGCGGGAAGTACCATTACAAGCTGGCTCTTCCTGCCCAGCAGCTTCAGCGGTATCTCCAGGGGCTTATTGTCAGAGAAACTCCTAGACTAGGTGGACATTTTGGCTGACCAGTATAGCTACACAAGGTCAACCAGGTAGTACTCAGGGTCTTACACTCATTTCACATTAATTAATTTCCCTTCTAAAATACCTGTTAGACTGGTGTACTTTAAATTACAATCCCCTTGAAACAGAGCTCTGATGACATACAGCCTCCAGAACAGGGGACTCTGATCTAGATTTTCTGGTTACAAACTCAAGGAGAATACGTCTCCAACCTACCTGTACCTGACATTTCCTCTCACTAATGTCTTGGTTGCTGCTTTCGCTGGCATCAGTCACTAGGAGAGGCCTCACCATCAACATCCCCCTCCCTCACGACATTCACCTCTTACCTAGGATGCCTGAATTGACAAAGTGCACCAGGCTGAAGTATTCAAGCAGGTCATTCTGAATGGGGGTGCCCGAGATAAGGACTCGGCGAGGCGTGTTTAAGCTGTTGAGAGCCTGGTATGTTTGGTTTTCAGAGTTCTTCAGTCTATGGCCCTTTGAAAAAAGAAAAAAAAGAATGAAACTGATAAATCCAGTGGCCCTAATAGGAAGCAGCTTGAAGATCCTCATCAATACTAACACACTCCACACAGCATCTCGCCACCGTTCCCATTCCTGGTAGCAGACTCAATGTTGTATGTGCTTTTAACTTTTGCAACAGACTTCCTTCAAAGCAACAACCTGGGGGGAAGCCTGAACAGTACAAGCTTCCCAGAGCACAAACATCTGAGTCACACCCAAGCAAGAGGGCCTACCACAAAAATAACCACCACCGTATGGTCTAACTAGAAGAATTGTTTCCTGTTCAAAGGCAGGGATGTTCTGAGCTACCAACACCAGGCACTGAACTCTGGACCAGTAAGCCATCATCCAAGGTTAAGATCACAAGCCTACACCCAGGATTGCCAGGTCTTTGCACACTAATAAAAAGAGGTTCTGCACGTTCTACAGGGGTAACCTGAATACAGGCTCCATTTCCGGTCTCTGAGAAAAAAAATTTTATTAGAACCCAAGTATTATGCTGTAGGGAAAGCATAAGTGCTGAGATGCTTTTTACAAGTGCCAGATCACTGCAGAGCTGAGTGTTTGTTGGAAATATATGGAAGGACGTGCACTCCCAGCACCCCTAGCAACTGGCCTCATCCCAGAGGCGATGAGAGGTGTTCGTGGGCAGCGACAGACTAAAGTGTGGACAGGAATTACACTTGCGGGATGCTCGCTCGTTTTAAGCTCCTCTCAGCACTGTTCCAGCAAATACAAACCCAAACCACTGGGTGGCACCACTATTTAACAAATCCCCTCTAACCGACAGCAGAGGACACCTCAGCAGTGGCTGAGGTCCCCAGCTTGATCGTTTCAAGGAGGCAAAGGGCATTTCTTTTATTTTGTCCTTCAGAGCATCTCTGGCTCTCATGACCTACAACCACAAATAGATATGTGAAAGCACAGCTTGATAAAAGTGGATGGAGCAGCCAGCGAGCAGGGAGTGAAGCCAGGTCTGTCTCCTCTTGAACAAGCAGCATGAGGTAACTCCTCACTCAGCCCTCCCACCTCTGCCCCAAGCAGGAGACTACAGAGAAGGGATGAGGGTCCTGCCATAGCAGTGCTCTTCAAACTAACCCAGAAGCACAGAGTAAGACAGCCAGATAAAGTGGCTGACAGCAGCCAACACTACACACAAGAGCATGCTCAATCACAAAATCATTTAGGCTGGGAGACACCCCAGGAAATTCCACTCCAACCTCTTGCTCAAAACACAGGTAAGTTAAAAATTACTGGGCAGAATATGAGGGCAGACCAAACAGAAAGTGCTTCTCCCTTTAGCAAAGACAGACACAAACAAAAGAAAACCAAACCATTGAGCCATGGCACGACCATTCCAACAGAGTAAGGCCCCTTCAGAGTCAGAGACAGGCAGTTAACCTCCTTTCTGACACATATTTCAGACTGAGAGAGCCCTAGTAGGTGCCCCCATCCTGCCACAGAGCTACAAAGTGGCCACAATTACCACTATCTGGATTTTCTTCCTTTCTTAGCTCCTGAACACACCCCCTGTTGCTCAGGCTCACCCAGTATGCATGAGCTGGTTTCCCGAAACCTCTCAAACACCAGAATGGGTGCTGTTTCCACTGCCCTCCTGCCTTTTAAGAAAGCGGAACCAGTTTTGCCCAGATCTCAAGGAAATATCAGATTCTCCTTAAAGACTGCCCTGTACCTCATCACATATGACCAGCCCAACACTGCCCTTCTGTAACACCTCGGCGTGGAGTCGGAAGGTCTCATAGGAGATGATCAGGATGGGTGAAGGCACTCGCAGGCCACGCTGGTTCATAAAGCCAACTGCAGATGGAAAGGGGGAAAAGCAAAAAAACGAGGATGAAGAAAAAACAGAAGCTCTGTAATTGTAACTTTTGCCCTCTAGGGAATCTAGGAAAATCCGTACGTTTCAATTCCTATGTAGCATCCCTTCCCCCCAGGTATACCCATGCTCCTTTACCCACAGCCATCCCCATTTCCATCCCCTTCCCACCCCTGCCCACTTTTTTCCCCAGCTTCTCACTGGATCAAAGAAGCAGCACTGGGATTATCCTAATTTAAACACATGGATTAAGACTTGGATTATTCCAGAAGATCAACTATTAACAAACATGCAAGGGCCTGATCTAAACATGCTAGTGGAGAGACTTTCACTGGTCTCCAGAGCTCTAATGACAGCTCAGATGTTCACATCAGCTGCTGTAGGCTTCCTCCAATGCAATATTTTGACCTAAGCCACCCAACCGCACCATTTACAAACATTTCTGTACCTAGTTTACGGTCAATCTCTTCTTTGGAGCCTCCATCAATGGCCAGTGGCTGGATCCTTCCCCCCAGCCATTTCTCTACTTCATTGTACCAGTTTCTCACCAGGCTGGAAGGAGACACCACCATGGCTTTCTCGATTTCAGGCTTGCAGTCCGGACTTTGCCGGAGAAGAGTCCACATGAGTGTGATGCACTGCAGGGTTTTGCCCAACCCCATTTCATCTGCCATGATACAGCCATGACTCCCAGGGATCCGCCGGCTCGTCACACAGTCCCACAGGAATTTCACTCCCTGTTAAAAAATTATTCTCTCAGAGCAGGATGAGGACAACAGCAGAATGACAACTTCATTACAACAATGCACAGGACTGATACTACAAGAAACAGCAAATCCACGCAGCAGATCCTTGGGGACCCACAGTGTTCGAATGAGACAGACAGAATGTACCCGAGACACAGCTGAAATGCAACCACATCTGGTTTGGAGCAACATTAATGGAGCCATGCACCAGTAACACACACAAAACCTTACTACATTCTAACTGTACAATTATAACTAGTTTCCCGACATGAATTCCCAGAAATTTCTATCCTTGGCTGCATTAGATAGGCCCAGGCCATCAGCTAAACTGCATCAATCACTGCAAAGAGGTTAATCATCTTAACAACACTCAGGTCATTTTAAAAATACAGATCATAGTGAGCAGAACTGTTTCTGCTGCCTGATTGATTCCCAGAATACCCTCAGTGGCCCTCAGCATTTCTGCCTAGAAGCACAATGACTCACCTGGGGACTCAAAAGTCCAAAGTAGATGTAGCTTCATAGAAGACACAGGGCTGAGGTAATAGCCCATGTGCCATGGTAGGAGAAGAGCTCGGCCCTTCATTAGGCTCTGACACATCACTGAGACAGATAACAGCGAAAAAAAGAGGCAGACTCTAAAATGTTCCTCTATCGTGTGATGATAGTCAGAGGAAATCACAATGTTGTGCTGGGAACGTACAAGCTCCCTGCACTGTACCAACAGAGCCAGGAGTGAGGGACACAACCTCAACACACCTACATGGATTCACCCCTCTGCTCCACTGGAAGATGGAGTACCTTCACTTGCACTTTCAAGTCTTTTTCCTTTTCTTGGGCCCTTAACAACAGGTTAAGTTTATTTAAGCCAGTTAACGATTACAAAATACATTACTGACAGAGAGTGCATTGGCTGGGGATCCAGTTGGGAAACCTCCCAGCAACTGGGCTAAAGACATTACAAAGTGAAGCTGTACAACAGCCTGGGAGCATCACTTGAATAAAGTAGCACAGGACTTATTAGTCAGACTAGCAGAGACTGCTTTATCAGAGATAACTAGCTGTCCAAAAAGTGTGTCCAGGACATGAAGTGAACTATCATGACTTGACAAAAGCACCAGCAGGCAGTATCTTACCCAAAACCAGAGTGCCTCCAGCTGCTATGTAGCCAGTGAGAAGCGTTACACTGGGTCACAGGTTCAGTACCAACTCTCTGAGATCAAAGTACAAAGTAGGAGCAGCCTACAGCACTCTCAGAGCCATCTGAAGATCTCCCATGCAGGGACACATCCAGCATGACCTGCTTAGCTTGCAAGATCAGCAATCACAGCTTCCATCTGTGCTGCCTCAAGGCTTAGATGATAATATACTGCATCTGTGATGAGCTTCAAGCTGTACAGATACCTACATTAGATACTTGGAGATTACTACCCACTGCTTTGATACTGTGACGTTGCACATATCTACGATATAAAATGGCTTTTTTTGGCACTCTCCACTGGCAAATTCCAAGTCTATGTAGGTCACGGACAGCTCATGCCCACAGAGTAACCTCCAGATAAAACACAATGAAGTAAGAATCTACTCCACACTGTGCTGGGAACCACGGTACCAGAACAAGGAGCTTCAGTGTTTCCTGGCTCAGGGACTGCAGATCCAACTAATTCTGCTGATCAGCAAAACACAGCAGTGGACAGTTTGCCCTGTCCAACTAAAGACTGGGCTGCAACATAATTTATTGCAACTATATCCCATCACCTTCTACACCGAGTCCCACTCACCAGAGCTACGTCTCCAGACTTCAAGATAAGTAAAGGCTGCACTTTCAGCCCTGACTCTGCAAGATCCCCTCTCCCTGCAGAGGCTTGTCTTTTCCTAAGGTATTACAGGTGACACAAAAGTCAGCCAATGTGCTTTCCTAGATCTGTGCAACCAGCACACAATGGTCACAGAAACTCCCTGGTTTCCACTCTCAGCTGACTTGACCTACAACTCCACAGAGAACACACCTGTGCTTTAGGCAGCAGCATGTTTAGGCCAGGAGTACTCCGATCCTGTTGCATCAGAGGTAAGAGAAAAGGGAAGATCTTACCCATAAGAACGTTTTAAAGAGCAAACAGGACTGTTATAACACTCCTAGCACATCCTCTTGCTTAATACGGGACAGAAAATATTTGCAGCATTCAGGCCTCTAAGAGGATGGTTAAAACAAATGTTTCACTCTGCATCTGCTACAGACTAGAGTCTGTTAGACTGCCACAGACTGTTAGTCTGTGTAGACCTCGCAGCTGGTGGGTAACAATTTCAGCAGAGGAACTGCAGCTTTTTGAAATGCATCGAGTCCTGCAGCCATACCCTCAGGTCCCAATGGAAAACTTACTTCTCTCTGATGGGGCCGTAAAACACGGCTGAGGACAGGATCGACCACAACATGGACAGGTGCTTTGTCCCTGCAGGAGGCAGTGAAGGAAGAAGACAGTGTGATTAATGAACTCAGCGCAACATATGTTTAGGCTTCTTCCAAATCTCTCTGCTATACTGAGGACTCCCCAGTGGCACGAGGGAAGCAACTGCCAACAAGAAAGTGAAAAACGGATTAATTCAGTTTTGAGAATGAAGTCACACAGGTCTGATCTACAATCCAAAACACCAGTGGAACCATGTATTGAGGCTGTGGTTAAAACAAGGGCAGAACATGGCTCAGAGACACAGTTAAAAAGCCATTATTATTTGCCTTGTTTCAGTAACAATATTGTAACTACATTGCTGGAGAGAGGAACCCCCTCCTATGTCCATGAAGATCCAGCTGACAGCCCTTTAAAGTTAGAACAACAGGAACCACTTCAGAATAAAAACCATTAGGCAGCCTAGCATTTGACTGTCAGTCATCTCCTTCTGCTTGTCCCTAGATGCTTATGTTTGCTAACAACTAAACCATCAGATTTGCTGAGCAGCTTCTCCATGTGTGCATCCTCATCCCCTGCAACAGGTTTACATTTCTGATGAGTGGGAGACGAAACAGCCTGTGGAAGAACACAAACAATCTGGTGTGGGTAAAACCCTTCTTTGATTGCTACGATACCTGAACTGATTCAGAGGCAGAATACCTGGAACCAAACTTCCTTTGAGGTTCAGACCCCAGCTCAGACACTTTTGGGAAGGAAGCACACAAAGCTACACGGACAAGGAGGTCAGAGCTGCAGCATTTGTGCCAGGTGATGACTCACTTGTCTATTTTCAGTTGGTCATGGGCACTCAGCAGCGGGGGCTCGTACAGAACCAAGGCTCCTTCTTCAAAAGGGTCATGGAGAGGACTCCTCAGCCCTGCCCGTTTAATACCCAGCGCACGCAAGCCCAGTGGCCCTGAAAGCAAACAAAGGCACAACTCAAAGAACAACTTCTTCCTGGAAGAAAGCAGAGCCTTGCAGAACAGCCTGATTACATTTAGGAACAGTGAATTAATTGGGTGCTGGAGTGGAGATGCAGGCACAACTGGAGCAGACAGGGCAGCTGTTTGGCTGCACTCCGCCAGCACACAGCAGGAAAGAACGCAACGAAGGAGCAGAGGCACCACATTGGGTGCACCAAAATGCACACGACTGTGCGCAGCAGGTGCCATATATATATTGGCATACAACAGTATAAGCTGTCTTGCAAGGTGACCAATGGCTTCATCCCAGATCTGCATCACTGGCATCCAACCATAAACAGGCACAATGTTGCCTTTAGCTAACTCTGGGTGTTGGAGCTGCTCCTAGCACCCAAAGGTGATTGTTCCAGTTTTTCAAAGACAAGCAGGGTTCCAGAAAGCCCACCTCAGCAACTCGGCATATACAGTCTCACACACACAGTACAGACAGGGTCAAATTCTCTTTTTGGATCACCTAACCTAGACTCAGAGTTGTATCTTTTATGCAAGGTCAGGAACTGACTTTTAACAGTGATGAAGCTTTACAGTATCACAGTTCACACCATACTGCCTTTACCCACTCTAGGGTATCATTTTCTCTCTGCTGAGCTATAGTAGATGTTTAGCCTTGGAGCCAATTTCTGTGAAAAGCAGAAACCAAGAATGAGTCTGTTTTCCTAGTATTGTATTTTGATGTCGCAGTTTTGGAATGGAGAGGAATACAAAAAGAACCATCCATAGGAATCTCTTTCTCTGTCAAGACACAGCTGCCTAACTGCACTCCTAGGATTGATTTGGCTTGGCAAAGATTCAAGCAGGGTCAATCTGCCCACTTCTCACTAAAGCTCCTTGCAGAATGAGAGTGTATCACAAGCTGAGGCAATAGTGCACGCACACTGAGAAAAGAGGCCATGAAACAGCCTCATCTCCCAATTAAGAGGAGGGTAAGAGCCACAGAAAGCAGCTTCCTCAGTTACAGTTCTGCTTCAGCCTCCTAACAAATCTGCTTTTCCACAAGCTAACTTTGTTAAAGTCTTCAGGGCTTGTCACCTCATAGCCAGTGTCTGCTTACAGACATATTTTTTACAACTCAAGTTTGAGTGAAACTGGTTGATCTGCATTTGAATTTTTCAGCTGGATGGTGAAAGGATGAAGGGGACAAGAACAAGCCCATTTGTTTCTGAGATCTTGTGTTTCACTAACTCAAACCAGCTGAGGCTTTGAACTTCAAAACTGCCTTGCTTTGAAGATCACCTTGAAATTCAACATGCCAAGCCAAATAGAAATAAAACTGGCACATCTTGCCTTTTTCACCTACAGCCTCCTGCCTGTTAGTATCATTAGGGTACTATTTAGATGGCAAACCTTCACCGCTTAAAATTCATCTTGCTTTTGCATTTGTGATACGCTGCAAAATCTGCTGGCGCTACATCAGATACATAGCGGTTAAAACACAAAATCCAATTCTGAAACGTAGGATTATCCAAACTAAACACTAGGAAGAAATATGAAGGCTTTGTTAACGTGCCAGTATTTTTCTTTCAAAATTAAGTCAGGATTTCTGGAACATATGCATCGGTGCAAGAAATAACAATAATCCCCACAGATACATTTGACAGGCCTGAGCATCATCTGTTTTACCCAAGTCGGTTAACACAGACAATTCTTAAACCTCCTCATCTTACCTTTATAATTTGGAATGGGGACTTTGAAGGGTTTGGACAAAATGCTGCGGATAAAAGCTTCCTAGGAATTCAGAAAGAAAACACACGTTAGAAGCCTGAAATCAGAGACCGCTCAAGAAGGCAAGCCCAGGACGTTTTTCAAGAACTCAATTTTGCCAAGTGCTGGGGGTCCCTCTGGTCAACCTATTCAAGCTTCAAATCCAACTATTTTCAAGAACACCCAAAAGGAAGAAAGAAACAAACGAGCACAACTCCCCTTCCACCCATCTCTGCTTTTCAAAACTACTTCCCTTTGGGTTTTCTAATGCGTGAAATTGATTTTTCATAATTCCCATCTTCTCAAATCCACTAGTATTATTCTAGTATTATTCACTCCTTTAAATGTTATTGCTCCCCCCTGCCTTGGTAATTCAGTCAGGCAGTTAATTTCCTGCAAAGAAGTTGGGTTATCATTGTGAGAACACCCATGCCGGACCAGCAAGCACCCAGCTAGTCCAGCACCCAGTCTCCAGCAGTGGAAATTCCAAGAGAACTGGGCAAGCAGACAGCACTTGAGCCATCTGTGTGGAAAGCTGACCACATTCCTGGGCACTGTCCTTCACCCGGACCCCAAAGGACTCTCTTATTCAGGATTTCCATTATAGAAAGTACCTTCACCACAGCTCCTTCAACATTAAATGGTTGGAGCTAGTAAAAAGTCTCTTCTAAAGACTCTGTGTATGTGGCACTTCCACAACACCTCTGATTAAATGGATCCATAGAAGCACTTGGACTCCCTTGATGAATGAGCTCCATATGCAACCCACCTGCCGCGGTGTGCCAGCAGCAACACCCACTTACATGCTGACTGCTATCCAGGCAGTGAGGCCTGTTGGTCAACTGAGCCAAGGGCTTCCGGAAAGGTGACCTGTAACATTCTCCACTTTCTGTCTCACTGACAGGCTTCTGCCTCTTCCGAGTCTGAAAAACACAAGGCAAAACAACTCAAGGGCAGCTGGCAAGACCAGAAGATAGATGCATCGCTGTCACACTCGGTGAGCACCTAACCACACAGACGATGCACGCAGCCAGCAGAGTAGCTCTGAACAGACACCATCATTACTCACCCCACTGCCACAGGACAGAGCCAGCAACACTGCCAAGGTCACCGTGTCCTAAAGTTTAACCTCCACGAGGGCTAAACTATTCTAATTACAAAAATAGGTACCCCATTCTAAACTGTACAAGGGCAAGCTTGTTGTGCAAAGATTTTTCCTGATCATTCCCTGCCCCCCCAAAAAGCAGAAGAAAAGAAGGAAGTGTCAATAGCATGAAGCAAGCTACATGAAAGTCCCCAGGGGCTCCCACAGCATCTGTTGTTCAGCAGGTGAAAGGCCTCACACTGAATCCAGTATTTCAGGCACTCGGCAAGGCATGAAGATAAATAAGTCACTGATCTGTTGCCTGATTTAAGACAGTCCTCTTCAGTTTGAGGCACACTTTTAACCACCTGCTGGCACAGAAAAAGGGACTTGGCCCAGAAAGCACCAGGCGAGGCTCTCTGAGCTGTGGGACACAGAACAGAGCAGCATCCCAGCACTGCTTTGCCTTAAACCTCCCCCCTTCCTCACCACCACCCCTCTCACAACATGCTCACAACCTCTCCCAGCGACAGCTTCTTTCCACAACCACGAAGCGATGCTCTTCTACCAACTACCTGCCCAGACACAAGTTTCCCCCCACAACTGGTGCAAACCCCCCCCATAACATTGGTGCCTGACCCTCACTCCCCAACAGACAGGGGTCGAGAACTGCCTCCCATCAGGCGACACATCCCCGGGGGGCAGCGGCCCGTGGCTGGAGGGGCTCCGGCCGCCACACGGGGCCGAGTCCCTCCCCTTCCAGCCCCGCCAGGTCCCGGTGCGGCCGGCTCACCGTCGGGAGTGGCCGCTGCTCTTCCTCCTCCTCCTCCTCGCCCGCCTTCCTCTTGGCCAGCTGGCTGGGGGCCAGGCTCCTCCTCTGCAAGAGGGGCACAGCGCACACTGAGGGGGCGGCGGGACGGGACAGCACAGCCTGGCCTGGCCTAGCTTAGCTTAGCCCGGCCTAGCTTGGCCTGGCCCGGCCTAGCCCGACCCCCCCGCCCCGCACTCACCATCGCCTCGCGCCGCCGGTACCGGGGGCCCGTTTGGCGCGCGCTGCCGGCGGGAAAAGCACCGGGACGGAGCCCCGCCCCGCCTCTTCTCCATGGCAACAGGCGCGCCCAAGCGAGCGCCGAGCGCCGGCATCGAGCCGCTCGGCGCTCTCCCGGCCGGTTAACGGGGATACCGGGGCTCCTCCGAGCTCCCCCCTCCCCCGAAAAATGCTGGAGCCTCGTTACCGGGTGCTGTGGCTGTACCGAGGGCAGGGCCTGCCCTTGGCAGCCGTGTTTCACATTAGAGCGGCGCTGCTGCGCAGTTCCCTGTTATTTTACGTAGTGCCCTGTTGGGAGCGTGGCTGAGCCCAGCCAAAGCAAAAAGGCAATGCCTTCGGCACGGCCTAAAGGGTGTCTGTGGGGGCTCAGGGTGAAAAGCAAAGTCGGAGCAGCATCAGTTCGAGTGTGGGGTTGTTTTCCCCGAAAGAGAAGGGCAGGGTAGGGTTTGGGCAAGAGCAGCGCTGTTCTCTTCCAGGGGTCACGGCTGACATGAGAAATGGGGACTGGTGCTCACCCAGCAATTAAGAGGACAGGCTTTTTACAAATTGTGAAACCGCAGCACTTTGGAGAGACGCAACTAAAGTCCCCTTCTGGCTACACAGGAGAAACGCCAAACAACTCCATGAAATAAGCCAAGTGCTCTGATCCATGCGGTCAGCTCTTCCAGCAGCAGGCAGGGAAGGCACCCTCGAGATGAGATTCCTGCACAGCTTGTGATACAAAGATGTGCCTCTCGCAGGCCTCAGAGCGTGTCCTCTGGAGCCTGTGGGTTCCTGGAGGCCTCAGCCGCTGGCAGCATTAATAGATCTTCAGAAACTTCTCAAATCTCCACATGCCATCCATGGAATACCTGGGGACAGGTGGGGAGTGAACTCAGCCCTCAGTGCGGCCCCGCAAAGGAAACAAGTCAGTGTGCAATGCCCTGCAGCTCCTAAAAGGATTTTGTCTTTCCTTCCCATTTCGCAGAGGAAAAGAAGGGGAGGGATGGATTTTTCTCTTTGTTGTTGTTTCACTGGTAAACCTGGGAAGTAATGTGAATTTAGTCACTTTCAGTTGCACAACTGACCTTCTTAAACACCACCGAACACAAGAAGCCATTTTGGCAGTATCCCCACTTAAAGTTACATCCTGTTTTTCCATTCAGTTTATTAAAGATATATATTTATACAATTAAGCACCTTTAAAACATAAAATACAGTGAATATAAGACAAAGCCAAATTCTAGCATCTGTAGGACATGATGTGTAAGTGGGCATAGATTCCCTGCAGCCAAACAGGACACCTCCTGAATATCTAGTGCCTTAACTATAATTTTTCCTGTCTTTTTCTTTTAAGTCCAAATCCATCTGTCAGTATTTTATTCCCAAAGTGCTTCCAGAGCTCGGTGACAAATGGTAGATGTTGCAATTACTGGCTCACTGGGCCGAGAGTGGTTCTGTAGGAAGGTAATTGGCTATTTTTCCTGGCATGAATAATATTCGCATTAATAGCCTCTCTCACTGTGGCTCTGAGATCAATTCTACTGCATGATTTTGTGGCTGTGATGGGAACAAACACATTTTCAGGCCCAGGCCTGGCTGGGTCAATAATAAGAGGAAGGGGAGACAAAATGCTCTTTCCCGCTCTGTGTAGAGCGACCAGAAAGATCTAGTCACCTTACACCCAACACAGAACCACTGAGGACTCCATCCTGCAACAGCTTTTCTCTTCCAGCCATTTGTGATAAATCCCAGAGGAGAATTTGGGGTGATGGTGATACCTGAGCGTGGCCAGCCCGCTCCTAAGCCAACCACGCTGCAAGCCTGGGGCAAAGTGGACTTGCACAAGGGAGATCCTCTTCCTTCCCAGAGATACTGGCTGAGAGATACAGCAGGAAGAAATATTTCGTTCTTTGTCCAGAGGGGAAGACCAAAGGCCTTGCCCACAGTGGCAGGAGCAGCCAGGGACAAGGTCAGCGATGGCCCTTTCTGATGCCGTTCAGCATTCTCTTTTCCACTCTTCTCCAACCTGGCATCTTCAGGCAGGGGTTAAGTCCTCCTCTCTTCCCCCTTTCTAATTACACAATTTACTCCTTTTCTAGCTGTAATCAGCTCCCATTTATACAGCCCTGAGAGATCACAGGATAATCACCATGGGGAATAATCCTGTGATTTCCCTTGCTGTCTCTACAGGACACCGAGTCCCTCCAGTATGAGCAGGGAGAGGGGTGGATGCCACACAGCTTCCTCAGGGATGCTATGGGAGTAGCCGAAAAAAAACAGTAAAAAAATATATATTAAAAAAAAATCATCATATAGAGCCTGCCTTCCATACCATCACCATGGTACCAACTCATGGCACTCCCTTGGTGTCCACCACCACCACACTTCGCTGGGATCACCCAGACACTGGTGGATGCAGTGGCTTTCCAGTGACCTCCCTGATTTGTGGCATCTCCCTTCTTTTACATCCCTTTTTTAATTCTTTTTGAGGATCCTTCCTTTTGCTGTGGAGTGCAGGCCTTCCCCCGTTCCCAACAGAAATTTTTAAGAAATGTCTTGCAGGAACTCGGGCCAGCTCTTTGCAGGTCTTGCTCAAAAGAGCTTTTGACCTTTGTAGCAGGCAGAAAACAGCATTAGGGGGAGATAATGTGAGAAAATTATCTCCTGATGGAAGGACACCTCAGACTTTGTCTAACAGCTTCAGCCATTCTTCAGTGAAACGTGGAGGTGAAAAGTTGTAATCGTGCCTTAACAAAATTCAGTGGTGCCACCTGGATCTTCTCAGGTGAAGCTCTGAAGGGACCAGGACTGCAGGATGAAGACTCTGGCGCACCAGCATAGCTTGGCCATATTCAGCTGGGAAAATAATTAGTTAAATATCCTTCCAGTTCATTCCTTTGCAAACCACGAGAGGGAAACTGAGTACGATCATACCAAGTGGCTGTCAGCTGGAGTTGTGATCCTGTTTCAACACCGCCAGAGACAGCTCAACTGCCCTTCCACCAAAGCCACTTATTGTGGGAGGATACATTAAGTGCTTTAAAAATATTAACTTCAGGGAGAAAAATCTGTTTCCTTTCTGGAGATCAGGTGGCATTCAACGTGCAGCTGGGCTGCACACTGGACAGAGGCAGGGGTTCAGCAGCCAGGATCCCAGCACTGCCACTGCTTTTGGCATGTTTGCATGAACATCACTTAAAAGAGAACTGAGTCATGAGCCCAGACTGATGCGAATTAGGCGGCTGACACGTTTCCCACCCCCGTCCGTCTGGTTGCTGAGCTGCCACAGCACCCGAGCACTTGCAGGGCTGACCCACATCCTACCCACCTGTCCCTGCAGCACCCTCTGTTACAGATGTACAGCACCGGCTTCAGCCTGAACCTCACGTTGTGGTGAGCGCACCCAAAGGCACAGCTCTGGTGTCCCACAGCAGGGTAGCACAGCTGGGTGACTGCAATCAGCGTCAGTCTCTGAGCCCTTTGCTATCATGTATTACATGCTAGATTTTACAGTTTCTCTTGATTCACTTACAACTGCTGTCCCTTTGGCCCCAGCAGTACCTAATCCTTAGAAGAAAAAAAAAATCTTTTATAATCTTGTTTATTTACACACACACACAAAAAGACCCACAAAATCCTATTTCCTTAAAGCAGCAAGGGCAAAAGGAGCAGTGAAAGATCTCCCCAGCTATTGCCCCAGCAAGCCCCAGGAATGCTGCACACCCTCTTCCTTCCTTATGGGTTTGCTGTGTCCCTCTCCAAATATCTCGTTGACCCTGTGTTGGAAATCAAGATGCCCTCTCCTTGCTGAGCCACACATGCCACATGAGGCAGAGGAGGGACTGGTGGCACAGACGTAGGAGGAGGATGTGGGATGAGCAGGCAGCAATAAGAGGGGTGGCCTCCAAGTAATGCAACGACCTCCTCCAGAGACAAAGCCCTGGCATTTCTCCTTCAACATTGTTGCTGCATCCAGCACTAATCAGTCACTAACTTGACATTAAGCAGCTGATTCCTCTTCAGGCTCATGGCACTGGCTGAAAAGAACCTGGAAGCAGAGGCTCACTCACCAGCGTGGGTTTAACATTGCTCATGTACAAAGTGATATCTCCCTACTCTGAGAAAAACCATCAGAATCTTGAGTGCTCCAGCTGTTTCCCACTCCATAGGGCTGCTTTTGAGAGCCAGCCCTTCATTCAAGAGAAAGGTTGTCCCCACAGGGGACTTTCCCCCTGTACCACCTTTGCTTCTAATTATTGGGGGGGTTTTGCCAAAATGTTTTAAAACATGCATGAGTCTGACTCAGCAACCCAAAATATTTCATTTGAATCAAAGCAATATGTTCTATTTTGTTTACAAGCTAATTAGCCAGTCTTATCTCTCTCACCTTTATAAGCGCAGGCAAGCCAAAAACATAGCCTGCAAACATTAAAAAGCCTGGGTTTAGGAAACATCAGAGTCAAGCTGGTTTGGCACTTCCAAAAACATATCCCTTGTTTCTTAAGGAGAGGAGAGGAGGCCAAAATTACTTCCCAAATTCAGCTTGATTTTGCAAATTGTTTTAGCCCTGCTGAAGGTCCAATTTTGCAAGAAATTTGCAATCAGTTGCAATTTTCCTTGCCAGGGTCAGACATTTACAGAGCACTCAAAGAGCTGCAGAACAAATCCAAGGGCAGACCTAAGCCTCACAAACCAGGGACAGCTCTTGATTCTGCTGGGTCCTCACCACTCTCCCACCACCAGAATTCTTTGGGACTGCTCCGGGGTACAAATACACCTTTATGCAAGTGCAGCTGCAGGACCAGGGCTGAAATAAATAGGATTGCAACCATCTTTCGAGAACAGCTACCTCCATCATGTCAATTTTATGAGCCACAGAGAGACACCCACTGTAGTTAGTCTGGGTGTGAAAACTGAAAAACAGAATACATATAAATATATACCATATATATATATACACATATATGCACACACTGACTTTCTAAGCAGTTAATCTACCAAGCACCCGCCACCACATTTGAAAATATTTATCAGCTTGGATGACCAAGAAAGACACTTCTACAAACGTTTTTTTTTCTCCAGGGCAGGAGGAATTGTTTCCCTCCCTGCTGTCTGAGCTCTGCAGAGACCAAGCGCTGGCTCCCTTGGGAGAACAGTTTGGCCCCTACTTATAGTTTTTGTGATTTATACAACTACCGAGGGCCAGGAGCAAGGCTGGCTAGAGGCAGAGGTGCTCCCTACCTTGAGACCTGGGTTTGAGGAAACCTTCTGGATGGGTAGGGGAAGGTCCTATCCCTTGGAAGACATCTTCTGAAGCACGCACGGTCCCCAAGCTCTTCTGCTTCTCTATTTAAAGGCGGGCTGGCAGAAATTGGGTGTAATACACAGACAGCAGAATTTTCAGATTATTTTTGTGGCAGCACACAATTCTTCCCATGCTTTCCCACTATGATACCAAGTTGTCACAGGTCCTGTATGGCTCCAGTGGGCTCCAGGGCCAGCTTGGGAACTCGCAGCATAGACCATGCAACCCTAAACACACCTGATCTCACGAGGTGGGCAGAACATCATATTGCTCAGCTAATAAAGGATGTGTCACCTCTAACCGTGTGTGACTGCTCTTCCCAACCACTTTGTCTTTCCTTGGAGAAGTCCTTGCTCTGGCAGGAGGCAAAATATTATTCTCTCTACCCCTGATTAAATCTCAGTAGAAAAAAAAAAATCTGGCTCCTATAAGTAATGGCTCAGGACAGAGGAAACATCATTTCATTGGGGCAATTAGTGCAGTCTAATTAAACCCTAGTCTTCTGATCAGGCTTTGCTGATTAAGTGGCTTGCAGGCACTCTGGATTATATTAACGAAATGAATCAGTTAATTACATGACAATCAATGAGAAGCAAAAAGTAGGACAAGCAATTTGCCTTTAAATGACCATCTAAATTCATCAACATGATACATGTTTGTAAGTGTTAAGAGAAGGGGTAGACATGACAGGTCTCTTAGGCACAAAGATAATCATTTTTGATGGCTGCAATTCATGAAAAGGAGAGAATTTAAAGCTTCTCCCTGAAAAAGTAACTATTTTTAAATAGTAGTTTACAAAACAAGCAGGGCACCAGCAAACTCGGCTACTGGGGAAAAAAGAACACCTTCAAACTTAGCTCTTTAATAAAGCACAAGTCTTACTTTGGAGTTGTGACCTAAAATGGTCAGCATTGCTTTGAACCAGAGATGCTGTGGTCTTGAATGATTATCTGACTTAGAGCTCACATCCAAATTGAAAACCTTGGTGAAGAGGGAGCTGGGAAATGACATCGTTAAAGAGGCAATTTTTGCCCTGAAAAGCTTACAACCTGAATGGAAGGACTTAAAAAATAAAGGGGAAAAACTAGTTTGTGAAAAATACAGAATTACCTGTTGTTCTCATTTTGCAGGGTTCAAACCAGACAAGCCGTGAGGGGTTTTCAGCATTCGTAATGAGTGCTTTTAATAGTTTGGAGGTTTTTTTAAAAAACAACAACAACAAACCCCCAGAAAGCATTATCAAGCTGGCTATTGAGAATTTTTCCTCACTGGAAGCAGGCATTTCAGTCAAGCTAAAAAGCAATAACATTTTCCAGTAAAAAAATTCAGTGAAAATGTCATAAAAAATGAAATGTCTGACAAGCTCAACAATCTTCCCAGCCTTGAAAAAAGGGATTGGGTTTTTTTTTTTTTTACTTTCTGCTTTATGATTTTGACTGGCTCGATAATACAGAATTAGGAAGGTGACTTTTCCTTCTTCCAGAGACCTGAGGACCAAACAGATGAGTCTTACCCAAAGGGTGCCTGCAATCACAGGCTCATTTAAGTGAGGAGGGACCTCGGGGGATCGCTGGTGCAATCCCATGCAAATCTTTAAAGATTAAATCAGTTTGCTTTGGGCTTTATCTGGCTGAGCTTTGAACATCTCCGAGGATGGACACTCCAGCACCTTCATCCCACTCACAGAGGAATTGCACCCAAATTTTCAGCCTCCTGGCTCAGTGCCCTGATGAAAAAAAAATGTCTTAATGCCCTTCCCTGCCCTGGGATTGTCTAGAAAGAGATCCAGGAGGGTTGGCATACAGAGTGGCATCTACAGTCACAGGGGAAAGAGCCTCAAAAAGGAAGAGGTATGGGTTTTTAAAATTTGAAACCTTCAGGCTCTGTCCACAGCCTTCAGTAGGGACAGGAGTAATTGAGCGTGGGTACTCTCCAAAGCAGCCTCACCCAAACCAGCCATGCTGTAGACAGTCATCTCCACCATAAGGCAGCCTCCAAGCTGTACTCCAAAGCTCTAATACCTGTTTTGTCATCCTTGTTTTTCTTCCCCTTTCAGTCTGCCAGCAATTGCGTTTCTGGGAGCACTGGGCTTATATAGGAGTCTCTGCAGCAATAAAACAAAAAGGAAGAACCTCAATGCCACAACCTGGAACACCAGGCAAGGAATTTGCTTGCCAGCCGCAGGCAATCATTTACCATCTTGCATGGGAAGTGCATCAGACTACTGGGGGCTTTCAGCTCCAAAAAATACTAGAAAAACCCTGAAACTGCCAGGAAGCAGGGGAGAGCGGGTTGCAGTGAGACAGCTCGGCTGTACCAGCGGCAGGTTTTACTGACACTAAGAGCTCCGGGCTCTTGGAATTGCTTTCCCAAAGTCTCTCCAGCTGGCAGTCAAGGTGGAGCCTGCAGAGAGTCAAGGCAAATACCTTTCATCTTTTTTAAGCTTTATTTCTGAAGGGAGCAGAATTATGCTGCTGTTCTCTCTCTCTTTTTTTTTTTTTCCTAATAACTTTTAAATCCTGTGGCTGCTTGCACCAAATTTCTCACAGAGAGACCAGGCATACAGTTCTGACAAGTCTGGAGTAAACAGGCAGCTGGGGAGAGGAGAGAGGGACTCTGATAGCGCAAAATGCTTCTCATTGACAGTTACACCAGGGCATGAAACATCTCATTTACTGGGCACTGTGGAGTCCCAAGCAGAGCTTGGCCTCCAGGAATAACTTCGTGGGAAACAGGCTGCTCTGGTTCAGCCCGTCTGTCTCCCAAGTAAGTTGTCCTGCTTTATTGCAGGGTTTTGCAGTTCACTCTGAGTAATGCTTGCGCATGAGCAGCAATAAAGAGTTGATTTCTAGCATGGAAGGAGTTTGTGCTCAGGGATCCTTTATTCCTGAGCTGCTGGAGCCACCCCACGTGCAGCTGCCAGAGCTCTGCTACCTCCTGGGTTGTATCATCAGGCATAAGCCATCAGATGTCTCCAGGCATCCTTTCCCTCTACACAGCTGCAATACCATGCCCAGTTTTGAGTACTAGATCTCAGTGCGTCAGGAGGTGGGAAGAGTGACCAGCATTATCAGAGCCCTTGAAAATCAGAAGTGCAGAAGTAGACTGAAAAGGCTGCAATTGTTTTACTCTTAGAAAAGAGCAACGTAAGAGTAATTTTCAAATTTACAAAAACTTCTTGTGACGAAAGGAGTCTTCTCTGTGATCACAACAGGTAGGAAGGGAAGTGGTAGGCTTCAGTTGCAGCTCAAGAGGATATGGGTTAGAAATCAGGGAAAACCTTTCCAAGAGAAAAAATAATCCTGTCTGGACAGGGATGGCATTTCACCTTTGTGGTTTTTAAGAGCAAGTGAAACACCCTTCAGCTGGGTTTATGCTTTGGGTGGAAGAGACCCCTAGACCTCTCTCCTCTGACCTAATTTCTACTTTTCTTTAAGGAAGCCACCATCACTGTGGAGAGCACCAGCAACTTAACATGCTACCTGAAACAGGTGGGCAGAGTATAAACCTCAGAAGAGAGGCTGATGGTTTGTCAGCCTGCTTGATGTGCTCAGTGCTGCACAAAGGACAACTCATGCCCCTTTACTCTGGACAGACAATGAAGATACTGCAAACTCCAAATTATCACCTATTCCTAACCTGTATTTAGAAAAACCGTAGGGCTTTCCTCCATGCCACAACTAAATTGCAGTGAATTACCTTTTAAGAACCTCTGCTGATCTATAGGTAAGAACAATGCGACCATTACTAATTTAAACTCAGCCAAACCATTATCCCACTGTATCATGGAGAATTTCAATCTGAATCTGGGCTTTGCTGTTTCTTTGCAGGACATTTGACCGTCTGGAGTAAATCAGCCCTTTCAGCTTGAGTTATAAAACTGCTCTCACATAAGAAGCATGTATCACACAGACCCAAACTCTCCCTACTTGCCTGAGCAAAGAGGCCACTGCACATGTCCAAAATGTATGTGTAATGCATACGGACGTAGGTGCTGGACACTACCAGTGCCACTCTGAACATTGGGAAGAAGGCTTTTCCCCTTCAAAAGCAGCGTACTAACTTGTTCTTCTTGGAGAGCCTCTTCTGAAGGCAGAAGGGCCCTAAGTCAGCTGATTGTGCCACACACAGTCTAATCAGCAAACCTGGCACGTTCGTGTGCAGAAAAGGGAAAAAAAACAACATGATCACTACTTGCCTTTTACCTTAACCAAGCCTGCCTTGATCTCATAAAACCCAGGGTGCTTGGAATACAGAGACATATGTTCAAAGAGACAGCAATAAGTTAATCTGAAAGGAAAAGGCGCTCTTCAGGCAGGTGGGAAGAAGTAATTAGAAAGCACAGCTATTCCAAAGCTTCAGTAAGTGACATCAAGGCAGCCATTATATACTCACTAAAGCAAGAGGGTCCTCCACTTCTGTCAATCAAGAAATGTATATGCATGGGCCAGACTGCAAAGGC
>WEIS01104830.1:0-11012 GCA_013389965.1 Todus mexicanus | reverse complement strand
AGGCGGGGCCCTGCTCGACCGGTGCTTCCTGGGCCCGGCCTGGGCTGGAGGTGCAGTCGCTGCCCCTCAGCCCCGGGGGTCCGCAGCGGGCAGGCCGGGAGAGCCGCCCCGCCTGTTTCTCCGAGAAGCTACTGCTGCTGGTGGTGGTGGTTTGCTTTCGGCGTTGCCCCGCGGAACGCACCTGGTTTCTTGCCGCTTCACGATTTTTGCCATCTCCTCCGCGGTGTTGCTTAAATAAATCCTCTCTCCGCGTTGTTCCTGGTGCGTGTTGCGTGGTGTCAGGAGTTGTAAATCGCGCACAGCAGAAGGCTCTTCATGGGCTGGGGAGCACTTGCAGGATGGATCCTCTAAGCAGGAGACAGTTAAGTGTCCTTAAGTGTTTTGAAAACGCCTGGGGTGATAATTAACTGCCTTGCTAGTCCTATATAATGCTCTCGCATGAGATGTTAAAAAGCTTGGGGTGAAGCTGTGTGCTCGGAGAGGAGAAGCGCAGCTGAGACTCTGTGGCAGTGCCAAGCCTGTAGCTTTCAGTGCGGTGTTACAGTTTTGAGTATGTGTTCCCAGGAGACGAAGGCTCAGAAGTCGTGTTGGTTCAATATGTGGACTGTTCCCATCTGAGCAGAAACCCTAAGTAAAATACAAGGCTGAAGAGGAACGTCATCTCTGTCTGCATGCACCCTAGCATCTCAGTCCTGAAGGATGTGATGTCTTCTCCAAAGATCTTAATTTTCATGAAAGGTGACAATTGTAAATACCTTTGCTGTGCCTGAGCATTGAGAACCCAGGCTGTCTAGAGCACTGAAGAATCTTTACATGTGTGTTCGTTACCTTGCTCTGTTCCCCCATGGCTATGTTTGTGGCGTGCCAGACTGTCTCAAGAACCAAGGAGTGGAGAAAATTTGGAAACTGGGATAAAACAAGCAGGAACAATATGTGTAGGGTGAGAAACCACGATGGAAACTACTACATCATGCTAATTCAGGACCTTGTATTACTTGTTACAAACATTCACTGGGCTCTGCCCAACCAAGTGCATTGCTGTGGTCAGGCTGTTTACCTTGTAGTGAAAACCTGTTGCTGGTGCCTTGAATGACTTGCAGCTGCAGTGGTTGTATAAAAGCAGTGATTTCCTTGCACAGCAAAGTCTTGTTATGTTTTGATAACCCTTTGCAATTAAATATCATATTTGCCCAATGATGTTTTAAGGAAGTGGAAATTGGGTAAATGGAGCTTTTATACTCTGCAAGTGGTCTATGTCAGAGTAGAACTGGGCTTTTATTTAATTGTCAGCATTTCTAGAAAAAAAAAGTAAGATCCAGTCAGTGTTTACATCAGTGTTGCCATGCGGGACAGTTGATAACTCTTAATTAAGTCGGAGACTTTTGTATGTAAAGAATTATGAGAAGCAAAGTCTTGTTAGAGGGAGATAGTGTAAAAGATACAACATAAAATGAGGTGGGTAATAATGGCTGTGGGAAATTATTAATAGATTTCATCAAAGACAGGAACTGGAGCTGACCTGGCTCAGTGTTTTAGTTGATGCCTTTGGTGTACTAAGCAGGGTGCAGTAATGATGTTTGCTGATGGGAAACGTTTGCAGGGCCAAAGAGGACTGAGATGTCCTACAGGAGAAATGGTGTGACGTTGCGTGTCAGAGTAAATCATACCTATGGGCTGAAACTGAACGTGCAAGATTTGGGGCTGGTACCAAGGAACAAGGAGGTTGGTAACAGAAGAGAAGAGAAACTTGAATGTAATAATAGATCACAGGATGTGAGCAACCGCTTTGACAGTGGAAAAAGAAATTCTGATCCTCGGTGTGCAGCAGAAGGGCTCATTTAAAGAGAGATGGAAAAGTATGAACTTGTACAAAGCTGTGAGAGCCAAACCTAGGATTGTATACATCAATTCTGGTTGTGCATCAAAAAAACCAAAAGGGTGTCCAGACTTCAGGAAGTGCAAAACTTCAGGGAAAGCCAAGAGCTGTTGGGATGATGAATTAAGTGGAGAGTCGAGAGTTTAGCCTGTTTTCCTAGGCTAGCTAAAGCAAAGAAGGGACTTAACAGTTTAAAAGCCCCCGTTAGGCACAGTTTTCCTTCGGAGTTTGTGTTAGGGGCTTACAGCATTGAGTGGTGGATATTGAAAAGACTCCTGTAAATTCTGGCCATTCCTGTGATCACTTGGTGGGCAAAGTCCCCAGGGACAGGGGTGATTCTCAGCTGAAATAGTGGTGTGTTTGTAACTCCGTGCTTTCTTTCCTGGAGGCTAGATGTATTACCCAAACTCAATTTGGCTGTATTATCCGGGTGGATTATCCAAATGTATTATCCAATAGGAGGAGGGAAAATAGCACCTCATTTTTGCTCGAGGGAAGTATGTTGCAGTGCCGGTGCCAGCCTTGATGGAGATATCTGTTCAGTGTATGTCAGGAAGCTGACTAAGAAGCCAGATATTCTGGTTGTCCTCTTTTGCCGCAAGACGTGTTCATGATTGCGAATATTGGCTGTGGAGAAGAGATCCTGTATTCTTAGGACTCTGTTGCCTCTCTGAGCTGCTAGTGGGAAGTTACGTGTGATCAGATGTGATCAGAACTTTTTTTGTTTGTTTTGCCTCCTGAAACTTTTTCTTTATAATAGAGGATGCCATGGCATGGCATCACATCTGTGCAGTTACCTGTAGTATCTTACCTAGCTTGGATGTATTTAACTTCCCTTTTGGCTTTCCATCAGCAAAAGTGAATGCTGCATCGCTTGCACTGCTGCTGCATCTTCAGAGCTTCCTTGGGATCTGCTGAAGCCGGGGAGGAAGGGAGATGGATGCTCTGGTTTGGCTCCCCTTGTGCCTGCGTGGCCATAAGTAAGAGTTAACAAAAGCCGCCACCAGTTGGCAGTTTCAAATTTAAAAACAATGTCAGGGCTTTTTTTCCTAAGTTCCAGGTGGCTAAGCTGTCGATCAAAATCGTTGTTATACATGAATGTGGCACTGGCTCTGTGTATAACAAGTCTGCTGATGGACAGGTTTTCGTAGAAAGAGAGAGTGGGATGGGAACTCTGCCATTCCTGCAGTGTCGGCAGAGTTACTCATGTAGGACCCTACCTAGCGCATGGGCAGGGGGACCTCCTTTTCCTTCTTCTCTCAAGTTCTTTTGTGCCTGATGGCCATTACCCTTTGTAATTGCATATGGCAGTTTTCACCAAAAAGTGTGTTACTTTGGTAAATATTTCTCTGTATTGAGATTACTTCTCTGGGTTACTGAGTTATTTGCTCTTAACTGAAAATGAGAATGGTCGTGCTGCAGGATTGCTGAAATTCTGACTCCATCCTAAAAAAATGTTTCTCAGATTTCACTTTCTAGTTGAGAAATGGGTTTTGGCATCTCTACAGGGAGAGGGATCTGTGAACCTCTGCGGCTGACTTGAAACTGAGGGCTGTGTTTACTTGCTTCTGAATTACATAATCTCCAGTTGTTGCTTAAAGGCGGGGAGAAAAACAATTTATTGTTACTGCAAAGCAAGCCTTTCTTCCATCTGATATCGGTTTCATTTCTTCACCTCTTTGTGGTTTCACATTCCTTGCTGCCCCATCCCACATTTCCTTCTCCTCTGTCTCCTAGTAGACAAAGCTATTTGTAAAACCCGTTTTCTTTATAAGGCATTTTTGCAGCTGTGATTGATTCTGCTCTCAAATGACTAATTGCCTCAGAAAATTCAGAAAAACGTAATAGCCATTTTTTAACCCAATCTCCAATTTATTTGAGAGAAATGTTTTTACTCTTTCTTATATCTGCCCTTTTCACCCTTTTAAAAATTATTTTTCAGGGTTTGGGTATCTCCTGATTGAGGACAGTCAAAATACTGGTTGCAAGTGGATCCTCCTTAATCAGCCTGTTGGATGTCTCTGGGAACATAAGAAGTCATGGCAGAAAATGATGCAACGCCAACCTTACCAAAAAAATGTGGCCCATACATTTCATCTGTAACCAGTCGTGGCATGAATTTGGTAATTCGTGGTATAGTGCTGTTTTTTATTGGCGTATTCCTCGCATTAGTATTAAACTTGCTTCAGATCCAGAGAAACGTTACCCTCTTCCCCCCTGATGTGATCACAAGCATCTTCTCCTCAGCTTGGTGGGTACCACCTTGCTGTGGCACGGCATCAGGTAAGTTGAGTCATGTATGTATGCCTGACATGGAGATGAAAAGGTGGATGGGTAGTTACATAGTTAGAAAAAACTGTCTGAAAGATGTGGAAAATAATTTTTCTTCCAGCATGGCTGCGCTTTTCGAGCTGTTACTAACCTTCTGATCTCCCTGTATATACACAAATATGCATGCATGTGTCTGGAAATTGTTATGCTAACATGTTATTGCTTACATGTTATGCTAGCATGTTATTGCTTTACTGTGGTATTGTTAGCAGAGCATAACCTTTGTTTTTTCTGCTGGGTTAGAGTACAAGTTTAACAGACTTCAGAAGTTGGTGCCACTTGTAACCTTGAGGCTGGATTACAGGTGTGTGCTCTCCAGGCAGCGCTTGAAAATGCTCTGGGAAGTGTCCGATGGTGCAGCTCCCAGTGCCTTGTTTAGAGCACAGCAAAACCACCCTGAGTAGTGCTCCCTTTTGTGGTCCAGCCTTTCATTTGTTCCTCATTCCAGTTCAAGGTATCCGTTTCGTACAGTAAAACTGGGAGACCTGACTATCTCGGGGAGTTGAGGCCACGCACGCAGTTTGTGGTTGTAGAGGCATGTTGCAGAGCACCTCAGTTACATTCATGTATAAAGTTAGATGATGTGAACATGCTTCATCTCTCCTGTGACTATGTAGGGAGTTGAGGCTTTTGCATGTTTAGCTGAAGTGAGATGTCTCCTGTAGGTAGTAAGAATATTGCTTTTCTCTCTTCTTTCATCTTCAAGTATCAAGGTGTATTCCATGTTACAAGCCTGTGGAATTTGGCTTGCTACTCAACTCTGAAGATCCCATCGATCAGTTTTACACTTTACTAAGGGACTATTCTTAGCAGCCAGTAGTGGAGAATTCTGCTTTAGTGAATCCTTATGTAAAGGTGGCATCTTCCTAGAGGTCGGTTTTAAGAAGATTGAGAAGCTTACATTTCTGAGTACTAATATGAGTCACTAAATTAGCTTTTGAGTTGTCGTCACTGTTTTGCCTAATGATAATGTTTAAGTCTATTTTTTTTCCTAGTCATCTGATAGCTTTCTTTTTTGTACCTCGTTGGAATAACTGGCCCCAGATGTCATAGAGGAGCTTGTATTGAAAGGAGACCCTTCAAATAGCTCTCTGAATATGCCCATTTTTTTCTCTTGTGGAAATGCATTTGGCATGTTCTGGTGGCAGTTACATACCTGCTTTATCTGCTAGTTGTCTTAGTCCTCCTTCTGTTGTGTTACTGAGATTGTTAATTAGTTTTTGGTTTGTATCCTGCATTTTCTGCATTTTTCTTTTATGCCATAAACCGATTGTCTTGAGAAACATGTCTGGTAAAGGTTTGAAATGACAAAATCCAAACTCGCAGCAGCAACGCGTAAGGTTTGCAGTGTGCATGGTAATATTTGCACTGTTACCTGTTTGCAGCAGGCTGCACCTTGTGCTCTTGGGCAGTCTGAGAACACTCTTTGCAGCTGCCTGTGGGAAAGTCATGAAGGCTACATAGATCTTGCCATCACCTGAGAAGAAACTTGTGGGACTTGGTTTTGATGGGTTGGTGGCTGATGGGTAGTAAGTCACTGATTTAAAGATATCGCTGTCTTAATTGGGTTTTCTCAGCAGGAGTGCCCCCTGTTGAGGTGTTCAAGTTCTGTCTTCCTCCTTATCAGTCTTCTCCACTTTCTTCCTTTATCTTCTGTGCTAGAGTGCATACAGAGAACCTCTCTGGTAAATGCTGATAATTCACCCGTTTTCTTACTGTTCAGACTTGCACAGTCTTCCTGGAATTGACATGAGCATTTCTCTGCAGTGTGGTTTATTGTTATGAACAGAATGAAGGTATTTTGCATATTTATAATCAGTGGTGATCGAGTCTGCTTTCAGAGAAGTCCTTTCATCCGTTGCTGTTATTAGTCATCAGTTTGGCCTAATGCCTTTGGCAAGAAAATTGCTCAGGGAGATTTTTTTTCCTCTCCAGCTTTACTGGTGATTTATTTTCCTGATTCCTGGAGCTTTGTTTCCTCTTTGGCAGAATTAAGAGCGTTTGCCATAACGTAACTCCAACAGCACGCCAGACCGAGGGCACTGCAGTCTGTACTGATGACTCAGGCTCTGCCCCCTCCTGCAGCACCAGTTTAACATTAAGCACCAGTGTTACTCCTCAGTGATGCTGGTAACAGTCTTTTTAGCAGCAGTAGAGAACACGTTTATGAAGAAATGCTCAAAGAGCAGTTCCCTGGGGTTGAAAGTCTGCTTCACTCTCTGTATTCAGCAGCTTCTGTCAGCTCATGGCTTTCCCTTTTCGTGAGCTTTTATAGTAGCATTGAAGAAGAGAAAAACATTATCCAAACAAAAACCGCTTGTAATAACAACAAAACAAGACACAAAATATTGAAGATATAAACCCCACTCTGCCTTTACTGTGGTTGGTTTGTTTTGCAGTTATTTAAACATGTATGTTTGGCATGTGGGATTTTCACAAGTGCCAGCCTGCAAGCTATTACTGCTCTTTTTGAACTACAGCACGAGGCCGCAGATTTTGGTAGGGCGCAGAGCACTTTTATTCTTTGCCCGTTGCTCAAATTATCTCTGTTTGTTTTTTTTTCTGCCAGGTCACTGCTGCAGTGCTTGAAGATGCTGCTAAAGTTTTACAGGGCTTTTAAAAATAATTAAATTGTTTGAAATTCCTCTTCTTTTATAATGCATGTTTTGTAATATTTATCCTTAGAAGGTCTGTTTTAGTAGTGACAATAATTGTCAAAGTCTAGATAGTCTTTAGTTCAGATAAATATTGCCAGTGGTTTAACTTCTGAGCTTTTTGTCTTTCCTGTCTCCACAGCTGTGATCGGGTTATTGTACCCATGCATGGACAGACATCTGGGAGAGCCACATAAATTTAAGAGAGAATGGTCCAGTGTAATGCGATGTGTAGCAGTCTTTGTGGGAATAAATCATGCCAGCGCTGTATCCTATATTCTAATGAAATTGGCGATAATAAATGGGTTTCCACTAAAACAAAACTCACATAGTCAGTGATGGTGAATTGTTGTTAAAGATATAACGTGCAGCGTTTTTGCAGAATATGTGTTCGTTTTAAGCTGTCATAGCAGTATTGGAGGTGATAAGTCTCACGTCTTTTCGTTTTGAAAAATCCTTTCATTGGAAATGTCTCAATATTGAGCTTTGTCTTACCTACAGTCTTTATTTTCTTTGAATAACTAAAGAGAAGGGAAATATTTCTGTAGTAGATATTACAGAAAAATGCTTTAAGTCATTCCAAGGGTTGGTGTCCTTTTAACACCATAGTAAGAGGTCGAAGCCCAGTCCTGAGGGTCATCAGTGAAGCACATGCGCTTTGCAAAGAACAGAGGAAACTCAGGACCAGGGAATACCCAGAACTATACAAGTAAGTGTTGTTACCCCATTTTGCAAACGATATCTTGATGCTGAGAGAGAAGTTACCGTTCTGTTGTCATTCAGTAAATGCAGTTAGGAGTCAGTCAGCGTGTTGTAGCACATTATACTCCGAATTGTGTATCTATTCAGATGCATCCTTGCACAAGTGTGCTCCAACCTGGTGTCCCTTCCCTCTGACGCAGCTGGGGACGTGCTGGCTGACGGGCTGCTTTTCACATGAACTGGCACACCTTACTGACAGTGCTGTGAATCTTTGTGGTTTTGTATAGCCATGCTTAGTGTCTCCCCTGTCAGGTAAAACCAGGCTCTGTCTGAGAAAATTGGGTTGTTGTAAACTAAGTAGAAAGTTGATCGTTTCTGGACCTCTCCTCTCCATCTGTGTCAGCCCCAACATTGTTTGCAGAAACCTTGTTAAGAAATTCTAGTTGTGTGCTACTGCATCTCCCATTTCCAGGATAAGAGAGCAAGTTAAGTGCTGGCTGAATTCTTACAGAGATGGCTTAGCCCTTGGATGAGTTTTGTTGTTGTTTGTTTTTGTTGCCATCCTATCCAGTATGACCAGATGAGCAGGAGCGCCAAGGTTCAGAATCATTGCCACCATCCCTCACAAACCGTGCTCTCCTTGTCAAGGATGCATTAATCTGGTCCTGTGGTTTTCGCTGACCTGGACCGTACCTGTTGTGTGAGCACGTGAAGCTTTGCTGCTTTTGAGAAATACAAGAGAATTGACACCTTCTCCCTGTGTGGGTCAGATTATGTACAGCAAAGCTTCTTGCCGTTCTCTAACAGCTGTTACACATATTCCAAGACAGCATTAATGTGGTGTCTGTATTACTTCCACGACAGCTCTCCAGGCTGCTTTCTCTTCAGCTTATTAGCAGTTCTGCATATTGCTGTATTTGTGGTTTTTGGTCATTCTACATTTTTTCTGAAGCTGTTGATTTTTATCCTGTAATCATTTATTTTGGTTAGTTGAACTTCTTTCTCCTTTCCTCTAGATCTCTCTCCAGGTCTTTGTAAGAAAACAGGGCAGTGGTTTAATGTTGTCATTCGATAAATTTGCTTTCAGGCTTATGAAACTTGGCAGCCTCCCTCTTAATAATCTGGTTTGGACAGGAGCAGTGAGGATGAGTTAGTATTTCCAAAACATTTTGAAAAATGTGAAGCACTGCAAAGATATCTGAAGTGACTTCATGCTTTTATCATAGAGTTCACGAAACTGATTTTCAGTGTTGATTTACATGAATACTTTCATGATAATATTATTTACATTTTATTTTATAGGAAACGTTAGCATTTTAAATGTTTAGCTGACTGTAAAGTGGCATGTAAATTAAAATTGCAATTAAGTAAGAGCAATAAATACCTTTCTTTCAGTAAGTCCCTGTTATTTGGAGGAATCTAGTGCTAGATTTAAGATTTCAGGCTTAGTGTGGTGAAGGGCCACATAAGGATGAGATGTCCTTGCTCTGAACAGTAACATGTATGTTGTCTGTCTGTGTGAAACATCTGCACTGTCTGGTAGGTGTGTAGACTCTTGTAGAGTGCTAAGATCCTAAAAATGTGAAGAAATGTTCTAAGTTCTTAGTTTCCTAATATATTGGCAACACTTAAAAGGCATATTTCCTTATACATGATAGTTTTGTGATTGCTGATAGAGATAGTTCATGGTATTTTTTTTCTGTTGTGTCAAAATGTGATAAACAGAATGAAGAAAACTGTTTTACACTTGTATATGATATTTGCAAGCTTATCCTTAACAATCAACACAGAAGGTGGATTTTGCCAACAACATCCAGTTGTCTCTCACATTAGCAGCTCTGTCAATTGGACTGTGGTGGACATTTGATAGATCACGAAGTGGCTTTGGTCTGGGAGTAGGAATTGCTTTTCTGGCCACATTGGTATCACAACTTCTGGTCTACAATGGAGTTTATCAGTAAGTATTTGCTCCTTTAAAGTTAAATGATAGTCTCCTGAAACTATAACATTAAATCTGAATAACTGAAAGGGTAGAATTTGACATGATACCAAATCTGCCCGCACTTAAAATTAAGTGTGACAGAAATTGGACTGTTTATGAAAGCTGTTACGTGTTTTACTCGGAAGTTGCTTATTTTAATTGCTACCTTACCAACAATGTAACGTGCTTTTTTTTTTCCACTTGAACAAATGGGCTTATAATCAGTAAGAAACCCCCTTTGTAATTTGCTGCAAGTAATTAAATTTCTATAACGTGTCTTTTTGAATTGAAATGTCCCAATATTTACATGTGTGGATTTGTCTCATGATTGGACATCTCCATGTATTGCAAAATATTAGAGCTCAGAAACTTGCGTTCTTTTCCAGATACACATCTCCAGATTTTCTCTATGTTCGTTCCTGGTTGCCATGTATATTTTTTGCTGGTGGAATAACTATGGGCAATATTGGCAGGCAACTGGCAATGGTAAGTTTGGAGGAGGCAGTTGATCGCCTCCTAGTAAAAGTTTTAATGTACAAGTCATTCCTTCCTTCATATATACCATCCTGATTTTGTCAACTTCTGTTTTTCAGTATGAATGCAAGGTCATTGCAGAGAAGTCTCACGAGGACTGAGAAGAAACAATATGCACCTTTTAAACAGGAAAATACCTGACAAATGACTGTTGGAGGAGCATAAGGAACACTTGACTATGAAATTGCCAAAATGCAATTTTTATTTTTCCTGGAGTGGTACACTTTACTGCAATCTGTGATTGCTGCTTCTATAGAAACCTTGATGTCTGATTTTGATTACTGTGAAGTTACAATAGTATGCAATACATTTGACAATAGAGGTTCAATTATAGGATTCTTTTTTCCAAATCTAAGCTGAGTTTACCATAAATTCTTGTCTGTCCGTAATGTTGCAGTGCCAAACTGAACCTTTGCACTACATTTCTGTAGCTGAAACTTCTGCTTCACTTCATCTTGAAAGTTTTGAGGAATTTGTTCTTAATAGCTCAGTGAAAGACAGGGGCTTCAACTTTAGGAATGAAGATCTTCTCTTTCCATGACGGTAGCCCATAATATCTTTATGAAATTCATGGATTACAGGTGAGCTTTGATGCAATAAGTAACCGATTTCTGCCTATTAACACACTCCTTACATCACAGGTGAGGAAACTTAATATGGATTGTATGGGCTCGTGCTGTAGCATTTCATTTGTCTGTGGTGTGGTACGTGCCCAGTATCACAGAACACAGAAATGGAAGCTGAGGATGGAAATTAGTTGGTTTGGTTTTTTTTTCCCTGGTACAACTAGTACAAGTATTTATGTATGAATTTCTGATGATGGTCCACATGTGTGGACAGATTCTGAAACTCCTTGTTGTGTTGAGTAAGAGGATACAATTCGGCTCGTTCTTGTACAATCCCTTAAGCTGATTTATATATATATATATAAAAA
>WEIS01104811.1:0-12919 GCA_013389965.1 Todus mexicanus | reverse complement strand
AAAAAACCCCAAACAAACCAAGGCTTTCATCTACTTCTCAATTATGAGGTATAAAACTAAACAGGCCACAGGACTTAAAAGTAAATCCTAACTGAGGAGATGCTGGGCAGTCTTTAAAAATTAAGACATATTTGTATCATTCAAATTAATATAAATTCCTATTCTCTATTCCCCCCTTGCCCCTCTCTGTGGTCTGATCTGAAGCCACATCTGATCCCACAGCTATGAAAAGTAGGACTGAGAAGACCCAATACAATACTGTGGTGTTTGGTCAGAACATCTCAAGAGCTTTAAGACCTTCTACTAAATTGAACTGTCTCATACTTGGACTTAATGATATTAAAAGTCTTTTCTAACCTAAATGATTCTACATCTTTCTCAATTAAGGCCCCTTTTCCCATGAGGGCCTGTAAGAAGGCAGCTGTCATGAAGATCTCCTATGGGCAGTGAAATTTTGCTCAAGCTAAGAATTAGCCAAGAGAAAACACCATCTGGCCAAAGGCTTTCTATACAGACAGCGGAGGTGTAAGAGAAGAGGAGGCATGAAAAACAAAGTGCAAAACACTTCTGTAAGGAGGTCTCAGCGTGTATGTCCCCTCCATGCTGGCTCAAAGTTGATTGCTGTATGGTAGGAGCCATGACCACAACAGTTGCTGGTGGGAAGCCAAACTTCTTATGCTGGACTTCCACTCTGCACCAGGCTAACTTGAATTTACAGGGGGATTTAAGACCGTCACATACTTGCGAAGAGCTCGTTCTTCAGAAAGAGCTCTTTAGCCACCATTTCCATCTCCTCTAAGCTTCCAACTGCCTGGATGCGATTAAATGAGATGCAGGAGGACACGTTTACAGCAAGCGTAGCTAATGTATTCAGCTGATCAACAATGTCAGTGCTGTTCTGTAATTCCAGCCGAATATCATCTGAAAAAAAAAAGAAAGCGCAACTCACAAACAAAACCAGAAGAGTCACTACACATTGCAAGAGATCCATCGCATCATTCCACTCTTTACAATGACACCAGAAAGGAAGAAAAAAACCCAAATCCAACTCATCATACTAAAGATTAAGCATAAAATACATTTCTACACTTAGCAGTGCAATGAAGGCATGTTGCTGACCCAATTTTTATGTTAATCATTTTTAATATGGTCACGGGTTTGCCTTTGGGAGGGTACCAGCAATGGGATGTGACAGCCATCCCAAAGCAGGAGCTGCTGAGGTCCTAGCCTCGCATATGATGCTTGCCAGTCGCTCCTCATCTCATGGCTTTTGATGTAATCAACTCCTGTTGAGCTGCTCTGTCTCAGGGGAGAACATGCTTTATCCAAACACGTCAAGGAAAAGTTCCGTCTGTTGTGCTGATGTGAGCACTAAACGCAGCTCCATAAGGACGCCACCGTTCCCTGGCTATTTTCAGAGGTCCTGCACAACGCAGTGGAACTAACACCACGCAGCTGCTGCAGCCACCAGGGCTTTACGGGCAGTTAAAAGACAGAAGATGCTACTCATGAAATAACACAGGGGTCACCATGAGCAGTATGTAAATACCCTTCTGACTGCAACAGGCCGCAGCCACTCCTCGCTTGTGCTGGGTTTTGCTGCCATAACCCAGAGTTACGTTGACATGTGTGGGCGTTCACTGAAAAAGGGGGTAGGGACATTAAGACCATCTAGGAAAGGATGGTGATCACTGTGCTGTGCGCTAGCTGTTAGCTGAGGATTCCCACAGTGCAGATCAGCAGCTCTCATCTTGAAGGACCACACAAAACCACCAAAGAACAGCAAATACCAGCAGAGCATCTCCTCTGATGATGCCTCTGGCTACTCATCAGCCTGGGAACCTTTATTTGATCCCTTGCTTTTCTGCTGCGGAAAACTTTTACGTTAAACCCTGATGTGTTGCAAGCGAGCTCTCCACAACATTTCCAAGGAGAGTCCCAGGTAGCTCCTTTGAAGTGATAATTACGGCTAAACAGTGTCCTCCAGTGGCCACACTCAGCTGCCGAGATTCCCATCCTACTATCCCTTCAACGTTCATGAGAATCATCTCTTCATAAGAGCCCTTTGCTTTTCCCATAGACCACAAGATTTTTGAATCACAGCTGAGATTGCCTTGCACTAAAGCATCTGATAGTGGCCAGAGAAGACCAGTACCAGAGGATGGCTCCAGTTTGGTGACTCTGGAGCTCCCAGACCTGAAGGATAAATAGAAGGACAGCAAATGTGGCACAACTTACCCAGTTCATTTATTTGATTCAGCAGTTCAGCTGCATCCAAATCCACCATCAGCTTGATAAAGACCTGCACAAAGGGGTTCTGCAGCGTGTTCTACCAACAAGCAAAAAGAAAAAGCATCACTTTGACGAGAAGCCCCTTGAGCTTATTCATTTATTTCTAAAGCAGACCAGGTGCCTTCACCAAGCATTTGTACAATGCCCTTCTCCTCCTCCCTTCTTGAACTTCCATATTTCACTGTCTGTATCAGGATAGAGAAATGTTAGCAATGAAAATGTCATGCAGAGCCCTGTGAGTCCAAGCCAGTGTTTCTTGGAGTCAACAGAAGATGTCTGTTGAGTCTGCACCAGGCATTAGAGTCCCATTAAAAAATTGTGGATAATCTTTGTTACTCTAAAAGTACACTAAATTTCACTTGTATCTATTCTAAGTCCTGTGAACGCAGTCAGAGCAAAACGGGCTGGCAGCCAAAGTTTAGCTTGGAGACCAGCAGACAGATTTTGTTTGGCTGAATAGTTCCTTATCCTACCACTAGTTCCTTACTCCACTGATGAACGCAGTCAGCAGACAGTACTTGATTTCACTTCTGTATGTGCCACTCTGGATATTTTTTCAGTGCCATGGAAATGACAATGAATTCCAGACACTGAAATTAACTTCTAATGCTTTAGGTTTTGTAAGAAAAGGGGACAATTTTCACCACAGAGAACAGGAAACCGGTGTGTGAAACATGACAGCCTACTGCTTTCTATATTCAAGCAAGCTCCTTAGGAGAGGAAAAAAAAAAGTTATTTACATTCGCTGAGGTACAAAGACATCTCCTGGCTCTTACACATTTACCCAGAGCTACATGCTTAATATAGATACTGTTTCGTTTTCTTAAAAAGTCATTTCTTGCGTGGTCTTGGTTGGCTGGATCGCTCCATCAAGCAGAAAGTTAATTTACAAACTGCAGAGCAGTCCCTGCTCCTCTGAGCCCTCTGGTAGACCTCAGCATGGCCAGTGCCAGGGAGCATCTTACACATAGACCATTTCAGAAGGAGCACTTGCATGGAAAGGTGAGTCAGGAGTATTTCTGTTAGGGGAATGGGCAGGTAGGCACAGAAACCCCGAGAAGTGTCTCCCCAGCTGAGCTAAGACATCCCTGAGGTCTCTGGAACCTCACTTTATTTCAGTGAAGGAATCCACCCTTCCAACTCCCTCCTGCAGGGACACAGGGAAGGAGGATCTCATACCTTGATCATTGGAACTGTCTGGTTTAACTTGGTCAGTGAATTCATGATGACAGGAGACTTGTCCAACCACTCTTGGGACTTCAGGGCTAGATCAGCCATCTGCTCCAGGGTTGTATTAGACTATAAAAAAAACCCACAACATAGAAGGATTTATTTATTCATTACCTTAAAGCTTTTAAAAAATAAATAATGAACCAGCTAAGACCAGATTTGGTTTCCTCAGGAGTTTTCCTAGCACCTTATCTGTGTTTGGCAAAATATCCTCCAAAATACTGAATTTGGATGTGAGTAGTTAAAAATATGGCCCCACATGTGACATTTGGAGCATGTCTAGGATATCAGCTTTCCTTCTACTACTGGTCTGTTTGCGAATAAGTACTGGTTATAGTATCTGCCCTGGGAGATATGTCACTGTTACTGGCTGAAAACATGGGAGTGAAACCTTCATAATCTGAAGACCATATTAAAAATGGGAGACCAACAGCAATTTTTTGGTGGTAAGATTCATTCAAAGACAAATGATGACTCGTATGACAGCAACATGACTAGGAAAAGTTTCTGGTCAGAAACCAGACTTTTGCTTCTCAAGGGAACAAGCCCAGGCTAGATAAATTACAATCCCTTTGAGTGGGTGCATACTGACATTCTGTAAACAGAGCCATACCTTTCCCATGATTGCTCGAGTTTCTATGGTATCCGGTGTAAAAAGGATCTTCCCAAGCACCATCGGTTTTAAAAATGACCAAATTAAAGCTCCAGTTGGGGTCTTGACCAGGTCCAGGTAGAAGGATAAGCAAAATGATGCTGCAAGGGGAGAAGAGCAGACAAATTGCACAGAGCACAAACAGACTTGACACGAGAAAGCTCCCAGGGTGTTTTCTCCCACCTGTCGAGTTTGTTGCTGTGTCCAGCGAATGACCTCAGGGCCCTCTTCACTCACTGATACAATGTGCCTTGACAAAAACAATCCACCTCTAAGATCTCCTTTGTTGAGCTCAAGACAACAAAAATCTCAGCATTCGAGCAAAGATTCTCTGCTTCAAGGTTAAATGGAGTTTCGCAAATTTGGAGGAGCTAGTAATGTCAGTGCAGCTGGAAAAACTACACATCAAGAAAAAGCAGTGACCTGTCAAGCCCTGAGACGAGACCGTCAACAAATGGGAAGCTGCACAGTGTCAGGCACCACTCTGCTACATAGGCTCTTCTTTTAACACTTCTGGAAATAAACCACCAATAATTACGACAGTGCAGATCTTCAGCTCGCATAAATCATGAGCACTTTTAGCTCTCCAGACACAACTGGAGGAACAGCTCAGCATTGCATCTCTCTGGAAGCAGTAGAGCTTGGCTGTGAAAGGGTTTTGCCTTAGGGAGAAGCACACTTACTGGAGTCCTGAGGAATTCCATATTTCCTCATCATCTTCTGGACATTGACATCCTCCATAGAAGAGCTGTTGCTTACAGGGTCTCCAAAATTTGGGAGCAAGGACTCAAAGAACAGGGGTGTGATCTCCTGGTTGCAAAGAACTCTTGACATGGACTTAAATGTGCCATGTGTTATCCTAGAGTTGTTTGGTTTAAATAATGCCTGCAGAAAAGACAAAATGCAAATAAATACCACACCCTAAAAGCCTCGCATTTTAAGAGAACCAAGAAATAACAGAATTCGAAGGCAAGGATGGAACATTTTCACTCTGTTCTCTCATGAGAAGTTTGGCTGCTAGGACAGAGGTGGTAGGAATGAGATCCAATGTGGGAACTGCCTATAACGTGTGCCTGGTGACACATAAAGACTCTGAGCTACAGGACAGGATTTGTCACATAGATATGCCCATCCCTATCCCCATCTAGCCCATGATTGCATGTGGTTCTGCGATGCACAGCCCAAGCAACGACCAGAAACAATTCCTGCGCTCTGTGCTGTCACTGACTATGGATCAGCGAAGGACTGGATGAGGTTAGTACAACCTGAAGTTACCGCATCTGTCGGAGTAGGACTGGTTTGTACTGGATGTTCTAGGCAGTCCTGGGGCTTTGGGTGTGATCTAACACACACAAAAGCTCAAGGAAATTTTGGCCGATGACTTCTGTGTTTTTGGATAGACTTTAGTGGCAGTTCTCCAGTTGCTTTCACAAGCTGACCCCTCCCAGTATTTTGCTGGAAGTTTACCCACCCTCAAGCCAGGTGCTCATCCCCTGCATTTGTGTTCCTAGAGTCCCCTCTCCCCAGCATGAGCATGTGCTGGTCCCATGGCTCCAAATCAAAGCTCTCCCAGGAAGGTAACATACAAGTTTGATAGAGATTCCTCTTCGAACACCACTGATTTAAAAGAGAATCACCAAGGTAGGATTTAAAGCACCCCTTTGGCTTCTGGGTGAGAAATTCCTGTGGGAACTGTTCCAGTGGTGTTTCATCCCCAGAGCACCTGCAGACCACACATACCTTAGAAAGGGGCACATTTCTAGACTGCCGGAGCTTCTTCAGGGAGTGAATAGCTTGCAGCAAGGGATCAACACCAGATTCAACCTGATATCTGAAGTATTTCATTTGTGTCAGAAGGCCTAACATCTTGTCCACGGGTTGCTGAAGTTCCTTAGGGAAGAACATCTGCAAGAGGCAGGAAGAAAATCAGTTTTGGTCAGCAGGAATCTGTGTAGACACCCACACTGTGGCAATTCCAAGACAAAGAATGTAGGGGTAGGAGGCTTAGGCAGTAGACATCCCATGGGAAACAAAGGGGATTTGTATTCCTAAATCCCCAGGTGCCTTTGCAAACCAGTCCCCTGAATATTACGTGAACAGCACACGTTTCCAAACACCTAGAGTTGGGAAACATCTATCAGCCATTAGCCAGAATGTAACTCAAGCCTCTAAGAGGGAGCATTTTGCACAACATTGGTGTCCAATGCTACGAGTGACTTTTGAGCAGGCCCAAATTCATTGTCATTCTCTTATTAACCCTTTTCTTCCTTCTGCAGTATTTTAAAATACATATTAAATATGCACTTCTCCATGACTGATATTTTAATGTGCTGTTCATAGAGTTGTGTGCATGGGATAACTGAGCCATTTAATAACTTGGCAGTGCCAACTAGTCTGGGAAAATATATTTCACAGGATTTTTTTTTCCACGGCTTCGCTTTCCAAGGAATATATAAATAAATCAGCCCAGTGCCTTATTTTTGGGAAGCTGGTACTCAGCTGGGAACGTTCAAGAGGTTCTGACAGCATATAAATGATACTAGCAGAGAGGGAGCCATTTAGAGGAGGTCCAGTGCCTTTAAATGAGGTTTGCTGGTTTGGACTAGCTGGGATCCGCATTTATACCCACGCTGTCCCAGCATGGCTAAGCAATAAAAATTACTGTGCGATCAGAGCCTGCTCTCTGGTTTGTGTAAATCAGTGTAGCTTCTGGCTACCACAATATTTTATGACCTTTCAGCCACTCCATGCAGCAAAGGCGCACAGAAAGCACCCTACAAACCCAGCACTAACCTTGTACAAGAAATTGTAAATGTCCAAGTGTCGCAGGAGGGTGACTCCCAGGGCGTACATCTCGTGAGTCCTCTCGGAAAGAGAGAGATTGCAGAACTCCTCCGCTACTGTCCACAGCTGTGGGTCAGCAGGACGGGAGCCACAAGATTCTAGCTGGAGGAGCTGAGAAATGAGCTGTGTTGGCAGAAAGGAAGAGGAGATTTGTCAGGGGGAAGGCTGCTCATGCCCAGGCACATGGATTAACCTTGCCTTGCTGTTCTTTCCACAGTGCCATATTTCAAAGCTGAGACCCAGAAAATGCCCACTCATTGCTTCTGCTCCAAGGGACAAATCCTAAGGACTGTGTTTTACTGCCCAGCTTGCACAGCAGCAAAAGCTCTCATGGCTTTAATTTCTCATTGACTGATGCACATGAAATTTGGAAAGAGCGCGCTCCTTGGGGCTCAGGCCAGAGAAGATGGCTGGGAAGGGGAACAGCATCTGGAGCTCTGCTTGCACAGGAGACTGAGTAACGCAAGCTCATTTCATTACAGGAGGCTATTCTGGGACCCCTAGCGCTCTCACAAATTGTGGTTACAAGTGTGCTTTCCCATCTGAACCACAACAACTCCTTAGCGCTGAGGACCCCACCGAGGACCCCCCCTTACTCCTCATTATTCTGTTACAGTGAGCTGTGCTCTTGCTGTGGATTAGAGCAATTGCTCACCAGGCAGCGCGTGCATGGCTGCTCACCAGCTCCTAGTGACAGCCAACGAGACCATATGGCTCTGGGTCTCCAATGGCTGAGATGATGTCAATAGTGGCTCTTGCTGCATTTCTGATGGCCACTTTGATCCATAACATGCCATGCTGTCTATCCTTGTGGGATCATTACCACACTCTGGGCTGTCATGCGAGCAGTGATGTGCTTAGCAGCATTAACTAATTAATTCTAGTTTTAACAGTCTGAGAGGTAGATTGCAACAAGATCTTGCACCAGGATGACAGCAAACTTACCTGACTGCTGTTTTCTGGGAGATATGCTTGCAGAAGAGCATCAATACTGGCTGTAGACATTCCTGTTGTGTTTCTGAGATCCTCTTTGAGCTGGTCCACATTTTTAAACACATCTCTCAACTTTTCTGCAAAGGACAATCAAAGAAAAATTGATATAACAGCCTCCTCCAGACATGCAGCAGTCTCAAGCACACAGAGAGGACTTCAGGTTAAGCATGGAAGTGCGATACATCACTGCTGATCACACAAAAAAAAGCCACCAACTTGCAAAATACCATCCTATTTCCTAGGTTTTACTGTCCACTTTCCAGGCTGAAGCTGACAGGAGCATTGATAGCAAAAGACGCTCAAATACAAAGCTTTGGGATGTTCAGCAAACAGGACTATTTGGGCTGTACAAAAAACAAAGAGTGGTCTCAAGTAATATTTAGAACTACCCTAGAAAAAGGATCCCAAGGACAGGGTGTGTGGTTTTTTTCACTAATGTCACTTCTTCCTGGCAGCTAAGCAAGCCTTGGGATTTCCAGCAGAAGGTACGGTACCAGTGATGATGTTTGCCAACATTGTAAAGTAAATACAGAAACCTACCTTTCTTGCTAGAATCTGTTGAATTCTCAGTGATGTTCAACAGGGAATTCAGAGTAGTAATATACTGAGGAATCTCTTGAAAGAAAGCAATTTCTGGTACGTTTTCTTGAAACCTAAGTTGGAAAAAACAGAACAACCAACAAAATTGGGAATATGAAAAGAGGGCAAGAGGCTGTTTCATCATTTCATAAATCACATACTAAAGCAGCCAAATTCTGAGGGAGAGCCTCACCATGTCATTTGTGCCTGGAGGCTTGTGGCATCCCCAATCAGCACAGTCTGAAGCTCCTGGGAGATTCTTCTGCGATTCAGAACATTGGTTGCGACTTCACTGCTCAGTTCAATAGCACGGAGGAGCTGCTCACGAGGTTGACTTTGCGCACACAGTTCTCCCAAGCTAACATTAGGGAGATGGCAGATATGCTGCAGGAACTTGAAGTTCTCATAGTCACAAAGAAGTGTTGTCAGACCCTGGAGGTGAGAGATCTTCAAAGAAAATTTTGAAAAGGACGACAAACGCACAAACACCAGTTAGATGACAGAATTATAAAAGGCAAGTATTAAAGAGTCTAATTGTCCATTTCCATTTTGCTTTAGGATTAAAATTTTGATGTATATTTTTCATTCATTCAGTAAGACACTTCATGACAACCACTCCTATGAGAGTTTGTAGCAGACTTGGCTATGCAACATTGCACAGGACCTAATAATCCTTGCAAGCCTTAACATCTCATTTCCCCTGCCCAACACACACACAGAATAATGCTCTGTTTGGACATATTTGTTGACCAATTAGTCTTCCCAGAGATCAAATAAATTTCCCTTGTGCAACAGGTTGGCCTTTCAGATGCCACCTGGTCATCTCTACTACAGCACATGAAACAGAGCTGGTTGGAAGTCAGGAATTCCACATCTGCCAAACTGTATAAAATTATAGTCCTTTGCCTACAGCATTATCATGGGCTCCCCTCTTGTCTGACATCGTTATTTACATTACCAGTCTCATGGCAAGAGCTGCTTCCTGGTTTGTGCCTGTAAGGACCTGTCCCACTGAGGCTTATCGCGTTATTGTTGCAGATATAGTGGTATGCGATGCTGTCGCTGCTCAATATCTTTTTTTAAAAGACTTTTAAGTTCTATTTCTCACAGGGAGAAATATAATAAAGCTCATGCACATTATTAGCACAGCTGTGTACATGCAGTATAGGAAGCACTCTGTCCAAATGGGGCACTGCCAAACCAAGGTGGGTGAGGGAATTCTATGAATCAATATTGCTTAAGTGCTCAATCTCAGAAACCCTTACGGGGTTGCGAGACATTCAGGGCTAAGGGAACATGTGGGGACTTGGACTCCAGCTATGCTGGCGCTGGTATAGCTCCTCCCTAGGTATGGTGGTAACTAAGTTAGTCATGCTTGTAACTGCCAATTGGGTACGTGCAATTCCACTGATTCTCAGCGGGGCAGAGGAATATAATTGCTATTCATGCCTTCAAGCACTCCTCTCTCCATACTTCTCAACTGCAGCTGAAACGTCGTGGAACCTTCTCAGCTCTTTAAGATGCTTTGCTAAGTCTCAGTGTTCTGAACTTCAAAACTACTGGCACACTGATTCCTGAGGAGCACATTGCCACTGGCAACCTATGCAGTGCTCATCCTTAGGGCATGGCTGGTGGAAAACAGAAGCCATTCTACCCAACAGGCTGGGAGGATAGGAACACCTCTACGTTCTCAGAAAAACAGGTGTGCGCTGGGTGGGGTTTCATATATGAATGATTGCCTCAGCCCAGTTTAGCATCACCCTTTAAATACAGACAGCAGGCAGAAAACAGTTTCAGTTCTCATTTTTATCAGCTGTTCTTTTAAGCAACATCTTTTCCCCACGCTATTTTTCAAAACCTCTCCTCCACATTCATGTATCACCGTGGGATGTCCTTCAAGTCAGTATTTTATACAGACTCACTTTTAGCTTCAGGAGATCTGGTATGGATGAATGTTTCTTGGAGGTATTATTTTGCATGAAAGAGTTCTTTTTCAGATGAGCTTGCTTCAAAAGCAGTGTGATGTTTTCTGTTCAAGGAAGAAAACAGAAGTTACACACAAAAAAAAAGCCAGACTTGCAGAAACTTCATAGATGGGAATATCGGCACTTTTACTGTGAGGCCTACCAAGCATTGCTATTTTCCACCAAATTCACATGCCTCAGGACCACCAAAACCAAAAACCAAGACCTAGGTTGCAATCTGGATTACAATGGATCCAGTCCAAGAAGATACTCTGGACCTAAAGAAATCCACCCCATGTTGGTAACAGGACTTCTGACAAAGTGCCCTTCAGAGCATGTGCAGTATCTGTTCTGAGGACAGATAAACCTCTCAGATTTTACAATAAACTCATATGATGAGTATCTATGTGAAAAAACACGTTAGCTCTCAAAAATAACTGCTGTCATCTTACAGGTACATAAAGCTGTGAAGGGAATACAGGTTTCTATTTGTAAGATTCCTATATCTGAGCATCAGCAACCTGTCATCACATAGCAAAGCGCAGACATGTCTTTTGGATAGAGCTGGATGGAAAACATATCCACAGTGTGACATAACTCAAACAGAAAAGGAGCCTGGCTTCCTGCGGTCTCTGAGCTCCACTTAATTGACAGCTGTGGTAGTTTAGGGTTAACAGGGGAGTGGGTAGCAGCGCTAGGGACCTTGGGGGGTCAGGTGATCCAGGTATTCCCTTCCCTTTCCTGCCTTCCCCTATATAAGGGGGCACAGGAATCTGAGTCATCCCCTTTTTCCTTTCCTGCTTGTGCTTTATGCTGCTTGCTTGTTCCAGGGGTGGCTGGGCCTGCTTCCACATGGTGTGGGGGAATCCATCGCCATCTGAAATGAGGTTTTGTATACATCTATATATCTGTATATCCCTTTTTCCCTTAATACCTTTAGTTATTTGTTAAAATACAAATCTTAACTTCCAATTTCGAGCAAGCCCCTCTTTTGTTCACCTGTTGCTCCCTTTGTCTATCTCTCCCCTGATGGGGGAGAGGGAGGGGGAGAGTGGGAAAACATAAATCTGTCCCCTGGGGTTTTGCCCTGGAACCCTAAAAGTAGACACCAGCAGATACAAAGATTTAGCACCATCCTTTCCCACATTGGACAAAATGGTTTGAAAAGACAAGCACAACATATTCCATCTGAGGTCCCACAACATTAATGAAATCATGATTACCTGACAATTTGCTGTCTTCAGCTTCAGAGGCATTTATTAAACACATCAGGTAAGGATTGTAGCTGTTGTTCACTGTCACCTGCAAGAGGGTGTTTTCAAATTCCAAAAACAGAAACCTGAAAAAGATAGGATTTTAAATCAGCTTTTCTCTCAGAAACAAGGGGTGTTAGTGAGAAACCTGTCAGCTGTGCAGATGCTGTTCCTCAGCACTGTAAATAAGAACTTCAGCAGCCATGTGTCTCCCAATATTATTCTATCAATTCTTTTTGCTGTTATCTCCCAGAGCAGTCATTCAATCTCAAACCGTATGTGTAAGAAAACACATTTGAAAGGTTCACTGTAGAGGGAAAGGCATAAATAAAAATTTAGAAAGCCATACCACAAAGGGGTTTCTAAGAGTTTACCACTGGTGGCAAGCCTCCTACAGGATTCTGTTTCCACTGGGAACTGATACATGCCAACATAGAAAATTTTTTGAAAGCCTCACTTTTAGCTGTATGTTCAGTTCAAGGAGAAATTTCCTCTTCTTGAATTTAACCCATGTTAGGCCTAGTGTCCTAAATTATAGTGATTTCAGGCTTACATGGCTACACTGGAAGAGGATAGCATACTTCCCATACTGGAATGAGAATGGTTGTCATCATCCATAAACAAAGTGAAAATATTCAAACAGCAAACTCACCATGTGATCAATCTGGTTGGTGATAGGGTTTGGTCACTCTGAGTCCAAGGCAGGGTCTTGTTGAACAGGGTTTCTGCCATGACAATGAAGGGATGAGCGACAATATCAATCACGCTGTCAAAGGTAGTTTGGGTGGAGAGAAAAGCTGAACTGGAGCTAATATTGAATCCATTTAGCAGATCAGAGAAATTCAGCCTCTTGATAATGTAGTAACTGGCTTCTATGATTTCTAGAGCTGACACAACACTGGCAGAGTCATTTGCCACTGCCTCCAACAACTTTGCAAAGGCAGCTGCATCAGTTAGATTGCTTTTGGTGTTTAGGAAACTGTCAATCACATCCCAGACGCTCGAGTAATAACTCCATTTGGTGAGTTTGAAGGCACCTTGAAGATTCTGCTCATCCTGTGCCACACTGAAGAGCATGGACAGGTTATTCCAGCCCATTGAGCTGTCAGAGA
>WEIS01104587.1:0-23446 GCA_013389965.1 Todus mexicanus | reverse complement strand
AAACAAAAGGAAAACACAATGCTTTACATTTTTCCAAAAAGAATAAGAAAAATTAACTTTCTCTCCCTTAATCCAAAGTCCAGAGAGCAGCATGGACAAGCAGCACGGCAGGTCTTGCAGAAAGACTTGCTCCATGTCACCCGTGGAGTTGCCCGGTGGTACAAAACTTTTGAATCCTGAATATCATAGCATTTATAGCTGATTTGGGGTTTGTTACTACCTGTGTGTTGTAAGCACACAGAAGATGCCTACGCATACCTCAGTTCAAAGTCCAGAAGGTTCACTATTCAGTCCTGTCTACTCTCCCAAGAACAAGTCTGGGAAACCACATTTGACTTCCAAAGGTTTCATCATACAGAAGAAATGAAACAAAAATAAAGACATGAATAAAACCACTCAGGGCTTATTTCTGCAGAACTTAAATACAGAAGTTTAAGATTTGGTTTATTTTTTGCTCTCCGCTTAGAGGTCTTGCCTCCTAAATGTGCTGGCAGAATGTAGTAAATTTACTTTTCCTCAATCAAGGCACATGGGCTACTTTTACAAGTCCCTTTCGGCAGATAAGATCACTCAAAAACAGTTAACTGCCTTCAGTTTTTATTCTCTATGGCTTTGTGAAGCCTGATTTTAATGCCTTTTTTTTGCTAACTTATGGATTACATTTCAAACACTTCAAATGCCACAAGTCAATACGTTATTGTAGAAAACATCGAGACATCCTGTACCCCCACAGAGCAATTTCAGTTTCTGGTAGGGTTTTGTTACTCCAAAAATAGATAGTATGCTGAGATATTAAGTAGAGTGGAACACTAGGATCTGAAGTCAATCCAGATTTTGGAGGAAAAAAACACACAAAGAAATAAGGGAAAGTTAAACTTGGGAACAGCACAGACTCCACAGGGTACAGCACTGTTCCACACTCTTAGCTGCAGCAAGCATCACTCCTTTTTTATGGGATTTGTGCAAAAGTACTGTTCCTTCATAGCTTCCCTCGTCTTTGCTCATTGAGAGCTGATTCAAAGCTCATTAAAATAGGAAAGATTCCTACTGGCTTCAGTGCATTTTAGATCAGACTCTTTGTCTGGTTTCTAATGAGGGCAGTAAATTTCCCCATATAGAATATATGGTATAATTCTTTTGAAGTATTCTTCAGCTGTCTTTCTAGCTACAATAGTTCATTTGTGAGAGTCTTGAAGTATAGCTACGAGAGAGGTGAAAAGAAATGTGCTGTCTTACTGGATTTCCAGATGAAATAATAGCCAAGTATCTCTCAAACACTCTCCTTTCGGCTTGAAAATTAAGTCAGGTCCTTTGAAAGGCACAGCTGTATTGCATTTTAGGGGCAAAGTTACTAGCACTAAAGCATTGAAGTATAAGACATTTAGGCAAGTAGAAATTCAGTCTTTCATTCTCTGGTGTTTGTCCAGTGGTACTGGTATGTTTGCAAAATTATGCAGTATTGTTAAAAGTCCCCATAAACCCTGAACCAATGTTCTTTTTGATAATTTTTTTTTCACTGGTGGTACTGTGCAGTACTTTACTGAGTTTTTTAAGACTTCTATAGTGTTCCTACATTTTTCCCACCATTGTTATATTTTACAGGACAATTTACAATATACAGAAAAAAAAGCATTTCCTTTGTAGATTGTCTCTGTGTTTCTGAGGGGTAGTTTATTTTTAACTCGGAATTAGAGGTGACCAAATGTAAAAGATTTAAGGAAAGAATAGTAGAAGTCACGTTAACTTTATCACAGCCAATGCAATATTGGATTATGGTGTCTTTGAAGCTACTTCACTCTGAACCTGACTTTTATCAAGCTGACAAAAAAATGGTCATTTTAGGGCTCTTTTGTGTTCAGCATTCAGCTTCTTACAAAATAAGTACATTGTATGTTTAACATGCCAGAAATAAGATGTAAAAGACAAGAACGGTAGGATTTAAAAGGCTATTACAATGCACAGCTTGTTCAGTGCCCCTAAACACTATCTTTCAAAGCTTTCTAGTATAGGTTTTGTTATTTATTGCTACTGTCAGAGAAAGCTCATAATGTGACAAATGAAAGGTGAAGAACGATTAAGATGAATGGTAGGACACAGTCTACCAGAAGAAATGCTTTCTAAAATTATTCCTTTGCGCATTCTTTAACTCCATTTGAAGTTCAAGAAAACCTGATGTAACTAACACAATATTTTTCACAGATTCTTCCGAGCAGTGCTCCCTTAGAAGGTGGGACAAAACTCACACTGTGTGGATGGGACTTTGGATTCAGCAAAAGCAATCGATTTGAATTGAAAAACACAGTAGTCCATATCGGAGGACAAATTTGCGCTCTAGAAGCAAAATCTAGTCACAAAAACAAGTAAGAAGCCTAAAATATTTATTTCCTTTTATACAGTTGTTCTTTACATGATATTGATTTTTTTACAGTATAAAGATTAAGTCTCTAAGTGTCATCTCCGATTCTGAAATTTCAAATGGGAAACAATCCCTCAGTTTGATAAGCTCTCTAAGAAAAAAGGGCTCAAAATGGAGGTCAAATAAACTTAGTTAATGCCAATAGCTTCTGCAGCAGCTTTTTCTGGTTTGTCTGCAAAATGCTGTTCAACATCTGTGGGAGCTGGCAAGAACCAAACTATTCAAAGGTTTGAAAGGTGTCAGGTTCCTTTGACAGGATCCTGCTGGGCTCAGTTATGACACCTCCATCTTCCTCATCGGTGAAGCTGCTGGAGAGAAATGTGAGAAGATGCAGGTATTTTGTCATCCAGAGGCTTACGACCCTCGGCTGCACCTCTCCTCCTCAGAAATAAGTATTTGAGGCAGCATGATAATAGCTTAATACAGAGGTTATTCCGGTTGTTATCTTGAAGAAATAGAAAGTTCAAAGCATATGACTCTCTACTACCAAAGCAATGTTCAAATCACGGCATGGCTTCCCTGTTTAGATATATATAGCAGCAAAAAGATCACCCTTCAGAAGTATTGAGCACTCTCCTAATTGCTGTTCTGAACAGTCTTAATGCAAACAGAAGGATTTAAGGAGACTAGCTCGTATATGATGAGACTGTGTAAATGTAATGCAATACATGGACACATGCTGCCACAAACATTCAAGTTTAATTTTGGTAATATTTAAACTTATACAACAAACTTGTGTAGATGATGCATTTTTTTTTCTAATCCTGTTGTTTGCCAAAATTTGGCACTGAAGGAAAATTCCAAAAACCAACTCAGCCATTGAATGGGAGTTATTTGTTTTCTCTAGCATGCTTTTTTTTTACCCCTCAAATGTATTTGATATACTAAAATTATTTTCTCTAGTGAAGTATAAACACCACAGTGTTCGTATTTGTTGTTAAAGAAGAAGACAACAGTTCTTTCAGCTGTTATTTCTGAAATGTCCCTGACACACATAGATTGATGACTTGCGTAATATGGTTCCTCCGTTATTATGAGTTTGAAGTGGTTCTATTTTAATACAAAAAAAAATTAAACCAGAAAAAAAGAAGTAATCCCATCTTTTTCCTTGTTTTCCAAAGGCTGGAATGCACAGTTCCTGCTGCAAAAAATCCAAGTTTTAATATATCCAGTAGTGTTTCTGTTGGACATGGCAAAACATTATTCAATACGTTTTCCTACGTGGTAAGCACTATAATTAAAACTTTATTGTCAAAATTAGCTTCAGTATTAAGTGGAAGGAGACTCCTCCTGAGTCCAATCCAGTATGGTAATTCTATATTCATGTTTGCTTTATTATTACTTAATGGAAATGCTAATAAATGTTTTAAGTTTCTTCCTTTTCGCATTTCGAAAATAATTTAACAATCCACTCTTCTTATTTTTCTTCCCCCCTCAGAATCCTGTGATCACAAGTATCTCTCCCACCTATGGTCCCAAATCTGGAGGAACATTGCTAACTATATCTGGAAAATACCTAAACAGTGGAAAATCTAGAAGGATTTTCATTGGTGAGAAACCATGCACCTTGAAAAGGTAAGGTACTTACTACACTGTGATGCCTTTAATATTGAGGTGGCTTAATTGAAATGTGTTGGAGTGAAAAAAAACCAGCAATGCAAACATGCGTTTCTCTCCTCGCTTCAAGTTACATGTCAGAAAATTGATACTGCAATAAGGATTCAGTTCTGTATTACATCCTGACTTTAGGATGTCTGAAAGGTTCCTAGAAAGGACTACAGTTCCCTGGAAGACTTGTTTATTCTGTAATGCCTTCATTAACCTCATTAACAGGTTGCATAGAAAATTAGCAAATGATCTTCTAATGGACTAGAAACTGCCCATTTCCCATCATTTTTGTCACCTTACCTCCCACACAGTCAGCCGCCTTCTCTCGTATTAGCCAGAGCTGCTGTTCATCCAGCAGCTCCCAGTTAGCATCCAGTGGGTGGAGGTTCCTCCTGGTTTGTTTGCTGGAAACTTGATCCATGTGGGAATGTGTATCCCTTGCAGAGGAGCAGCTAGTTCTGCGCTACTATCAGTGAACAGCCTCCAAACCAGAGGCAGCATCAGTTTGCAACTTTTCCTGCTATATAAAAATTGTTTTGAAGGTTAAGCCAGAATTTATTGTGGCTCTGTCCTGGTTCCAGTAGGAGCTCAGTCAGGAATTTCCAACACGCTCTGTGTGGAAATACCGTCGATCCCAGCTTAATGTAAATGCTAAATACCAAACACAGATTCTCTGCCATGGCCAGGCAAGTGTTTTGAATTTGGTAGGCATAGTACATGGCACAAATCCTGCTTGGTCCTGTTTTCAGGTATAGCAGAGTGGCTCCGGAATTGTGATCTCAGTGGCCAAGGGCAGAATCTGGCCCACTGTGTTGCAAAATTAGGACGTCCAGCAATTCCTCTAAATTTTGAATCTCTCCTAATGGTTATGGAAAGTTGTAGTGGTGAAACGTCACACTTGTGGAGAACAGGAGGAAGCAATAACGTATTAGTTAGTGTCAGACTCCAAGTCAGGAGAACTAAATTTTATTCTTTGCTACTGAATGATTTATTGTATGCTCTTGATCAAATCAGCTAAGTCTGATTAAATCAAGAAAGGGGTTTAGGTATTCAAGTCTGATATTTAATCACTACCAAGATCTTCATCACTTCTGTTCAGTGGCTACTTAATAGTTTAGGGTGGCATTTATTGATGTCATCCTCTCAGCCAGTCAACTAATGAACAAATGTATAAACCTTTTGGGAATGATTCATCTGATCCATTTGAGACATCTGCTGTGGGGGTGAGATGATAGCCAGCTCAGAGACAGACATCTGCTTTGGTCAGGTGGACCTCTAGGTATCAAAACATAGTTGAGGCTTATCCAGTCCGCATCCCAAGCACCCCTTTTTCTCACTAGCCAAGTTGTTTGGAGACTTCTACACAGGTCTTAGCCCATTTCTCAGGGCAGGTATTTCTCTACACAAACTGGCAGCTTTCCTCCGTTTTGAGGGCAGTTAGATCAAGGGTTTATTTTTTCCTTTAAAAGATTGTAAAATGTTTCCAGATACACATGAACAAATCACTAACCCCTACAGCATACAATGAACCCCACCTTCCTGGAGAGCCTCACAAGTGACAGCAAATCCCCCTTTTGTCTAATTTGAAGACAATCTCTCACATTCTTTGAGAATGGCCTCACTTGGATGGCTCCTGGATGTGGTTGGGCCCAAATTACTGAAACCAACTGGTAGAGTTAAATTTAGTTCTCCAATCAGTTATAACCTTTGCTACTGGTGTGCCCTGCTCCCTGCAGCCACACTTCATATACTTCAAGCTTCAGGATCCTTCACGCCTCTGCTACCCACTCAACCATTGAGCTCAGTGTAGGAGGAGGACTTACAGAACCAAGCATCAGAGAGCAAGGGAAGGGTGAATATCCCAGAGACTCTGCTGCTGTGCTATATCCAGCTAGCTCTTCCAAACTTGTTACCTCCTCCCTTCTCCTCGCCCTCTGCATGACCCTCAGCAGCTTCTGGAGTTAGCGGGTGCCCCCAGGGCAGGTCATCTCTGAGATGCTTGTATATCCCTCACCAGCACCTTTTATTGAGGTTTTTAAGACAGGATATGGACCGTGGAATGAAAAGAGAAAGATGTTATCCCTTGGTTACAGCAAAACTAGTTATTCTCCTTAAATCTGGAGTGCGCAAGCATTTTCCAGGCTGGAAGCTGCCTTTGCAGGATGCAGGGGGTGATGTGGCCGTCACCAGCACTGAGAAAAGACCTTCCAGCAGGCAAGGTGCCAGTCAACCAGATTTTTGAGCTGAAGCAGTGGTGGTGTTTCTACCTCATGCCAGGCTTATTTGCTGCAATATGATCATCCAGTGTGGGAATCAGTGACTTTTTTTGACAAGCAGATGCTTAGGCATGCTTGAGGCTTCCTAGAGGACAGTGTTTTAAACCAAGTTCACATTTTATAGTGCTAACAAGCAAGCCTTTTTCTGTCCTTCCAGTGTATCGGAGAGCACTGTGGAGTGCTACACTCCTGCCCAACGAATTCCCCAGGAATATCGTGTGACGGTGGGAATCGACGAAGCTGTTCGAGATGCGAGCAGTCATTTCACGTACAGGGAAGACCCCGTTGTTTTAAAAATTCATCCAGCCAAATCTTTTCTTAGGTGAGTAAAAGTTTCTTACAGAAATAAGAAAAGTAATGAATGAAAGAAGAATGGCTACGCTGAGCAGCAATCTATCAAAAGAAATTGCATTTTTATCTCTTATCTGCCATACCAATTGCTTCTATTGTGGTGCAGTTGCAGAGGGCAGATCATTTCCTTTCAGAGGTGAAGGAGAAGGGGGAAGGGCACTTCTTTTCTTTATATGATTTAACTCGTAGCTGCTGCTGACCGTACCTGTGATGTCCTGCTGAGATACTTACTGTACAGCTCAGTGTGTCTCCTGTACTATGTCTGGACATTACACTGATTAGCGAGGAAAATCATTTAATGTGACAAGTCAGCAGTACTCAGGAGAGCAAATGGATTTTAAAATAGTCTAAATCCGTCGCTGCATAAATATTATGAATATATATATGTATGGTAGTATGTGTGTGTTTTTAAGTGACATATTTATGGTCTCAGTAGCTCTAGTCCAAGCTATCTTCGGTTGCCAAAAAAATGTCGGCAGTAAAAAAGACACCTTTTCCAGCACTACTGGAAGCAATAAGTAAGTTAGCAAATGCTAAGTGCAAGTATACACCCTTCTTTAAAATGTATACATTTCTTTTATAGCCTGGAATACCAAAATTTTAAAAATTATTTTGCTTTTCCTCTGTTTGATTAGTTGTTGCAACAAATGTAAAATTTGTTTCCCAAGAAAATAATCTCACTGCTCACAGCTATGTATTTGCATTCACCCCATATATCCATAATTCTGGCTTTATGTTGTCATTTACTCTAAAATATAATTTGTAATTAAAATTATCAGAGCAGATGTATCATTATCCCACTCATCTTTTTTTTTTTTTTTAATTTATTTTTTTCCTAGTGGTGGAAGTACAATCACAGCTCAGGGAATCAACTTGAACTCAGTGTGCTTTCCTCAGATGGTGATTACTGTACCTAAACTGGGAATGAACTTCTCTGTGGTGAGTCAGTCTTGGAGAAGACAATCTGTTATCTTTTCATCTTTGTGTGGTGAATGACACAGGATTTTCTGTCAAAATACTTTGATTTTTGCCTTGAAACTTTGGGGTTTCCACCGACATTTTAGTGGTTTCTACACAAACTGTTTTCACTGCATGGGCGAAACTCAACAACAAGTTTGGAATTAAGCCGCTAGTAAAAAACAGTTTCCAAGGAACTTCTTACAAAGAAATAAGGCTTTTACAGTATCTGATAACAAGATCTTTATATTACAATTTAATAATACAAATACAGTGACTAAACACCCAACAGTGCAATACAGGTATGTCAGATTACATGGCAAGTTGAAGTGCTACAATATAGGTAGGAAATACATTCAAATGGTGGCTGATATAAAAGGAAAATGGAACAAGTGTCAAAGAAAGAAGAAAAGGAAATATGAAAGATCAAAAGTATTATTTTGAAGAATTTCTGGTTGCCAAATTACATTTTGGGGCAAATCTTCCCTAATTTATCTAAGTTCAGCAACTAAGTTCTAAGAGAGACTTTGGCTTTTGCAGTTGGGTACCACTGCATGAGCAGAGGGTCACTCAGGGATCTGAGCTTTCTTTTGTTACCTGAGTTGATAATAGACAGTGTCTAAATCTAAATAAGATATTCAGATATGACAACGTGATCTACTTTAATTTTTAGAAAGCAAAGATGACATTTATTGCCTAGTTGTGCAGGAATGGTTTTCTGTAAGCTTTTGCCTACACATTTTTCTTGCACCTCCAATACTTTCTTGTCCTGTAAGATCTCTTTAACCTAACTTAAGCCAAACTGACCTACACTCTTTATGACATGCTACGGTACTGCTCATATTCTCAGCTTATTTCTAATGATCATCACACACTATTACCTGTATTGAATTCTAAGTGTTAGACCTAGGTTTGCTCAAAGCATTTTAAACGGTGTGTCTGCAAATTTGCAGTCTTTTATAGCTTCAAGGTCATAATATTCTTCATGATCCTAATTTGTATAATATTATGAGTGTCGAGACCTGAATTTCAGCTGAATGTAATCATGGCTTGTAATTTAATAGATTCAGATTTTAATCTATAAGTCAGGGCCCCCACAATGAAACATGATGTTCAATGTTATCCAAAAGACCCATGAGTCGGAAAGCAAAATATTTCAGTGAAATCAGCAAAACGCAAAATTTACTAGGTTTTGAGTAATGTGGGCACAATTATTTCTAAGTACAAAAGGTTTCCAAAGAAAAGATCATTGCTGAAATCAGCTCTTCAGATTTTGCTTTGTGTGGATTTGAGCAGTCTTTCTTTCAAAGTAAAGATCATGCACTTGCTTTCTCTGTTCCCCTGTGAGAATATGGAACATCGCTTCTCTTCAGGCTCTCATTCTGCATACCTTGCTTGTCAAGTATTAGGGACATCCTCAGTATTTGAACAGATTTGAAAGGAACTGAAGTTTTAAAGAACTACATCCACTGTCCAAAGGTGACTGGCAACTCCAGGCAATGAACACTGTGGAGATTACCCACTCCCACAAATATTGGGGAGCAACCTTTCATCTTAGTGATAGTTTGCTGCCATCCTGCCTTTTAACCTGCTATTGTAAAAAGGCATGGACATAGACAGTCAGAATTATCTCCCATGCTCTTTTTATTTTCATACGTTGTAGTGTGTGCGATATTTGCCAACACTCAAGAAGAGGCAAGTCTGGCCCTCCTTTTCCACAAGGTTATTTGTCCCCTACCACTGCTGGTCTCTAAGAATCCACCCAAGTGTAAAAGCAGCTGTACACAAGTTCATTCTTCATGCACAGAGGCTGGAATATAACCTCAACTCAGGATGTTTTATACTTTGACACTGCCCAAGCAATATATTTTACTCTATTGAAATTAAAGGCTTCTGGCACTCGGTGGCTTTCCCTGCCTCTGTGGCAGCCCAGCTCTGCTTGCCGCTTGTTTTGCCATAAATCTTTACCTCAAGCTTATTTCTCAAGGAAGGATATTAGTTCTTAGGAAGAAGAGGAAGAATTCTAAGTGGCAAAACAAGATTGCACTGTGCAACTGAGGAAATTGCTGGCAGAGGATGCCTATGACTGCAGCCTGTCCTGTCCTGAGCTGGGGATTCTGGGCCCTATGCATGAATGATATCCCAAAAAACCAAACTTTCATCCAGTCATTACAAAAATAAACAAGGATGAAGGACTATTTACAGCAGGAATCCAGAGTCCTGCAATGACCAGCTATCCCTTTATATGGGAGAAACCAGGTTCTGGTCCTCAATGGACCAAATCCAGACAAACAGTACAGTACAAACCAAAATGACCAAGAAGTCCAATAGTTGAGCTTACATACGTTTTTGCTTCTCTAGTCTGGGAGAGGTGAGCTAACTGAGTCATTTTTTGAAATTGTTATTTAAGCCCTTTTTCTTTCCATTTTTCTCTCACCAGCCTCCTCCAGGAAGCTGCTTTTGTCAGCATTTAGAAACTCTGGTTCTTGGGAAAACCAAAGCCAGCACTGAAACACATCCCAAAGCATCAAAGGAAAGTACAGCTGGGAGGGACCACAAAGACGTAGCCTGGCCTGCTTCCCTGCAGCGGGAGCAAATGTACCCAGACCACTGCCTGACAGATATTTGTCTACGCTGTTATTAAAGCTCCTTGTGAAAGAAATTTCACAACCTTGCTTAAACAAGCTTTGGAGGGAGCTGCTCTACCTGCTTACCTAGTGGTTTGGAAAGACTTCTTTCTAATAATTAACCCAAATCCTAGCTGCTAATTAGCTATCTTCTTGTTTAACCCTCAGTGGACACAAACAACAGAACTCTCTGGACACAAACCAGTCTTTCCTGCTAATTTTACGTATTTACACTACATTTTAGGATTCAGCCTTTCTCTTTTCCAGTTAAAACAAACAAAACTTATCTGGATTCCCCTGATGTTGTTTCCAAAAGCTTTGTTCATTCTTCCTGCCACCTCCCAGAAACTCTCTCGTCTACCTGAAATGGATGGTGCCAAATTTAAAAGAAATGTTACCTTTTTCTGTCAGGTATCTGTCCTCAGACCCTTAATTCGCTCTTTCAGGCTTAACTGAGGCCTAGAGCCCTGTGGAAGTCACAGTGTGAGTGGGGGGGTCACTTTTGTAAGCAGTGGGAGCTCTTGGGGACCATCTGCATCCCAATGCCTCAGGGAGCAGAGCCACATCCTAGGGCATTAACTCTTCACTGATGGTTTCTTTTCATACTAGTGGAAGAAATGAGTGGTACAACTGGTTAAAGAGTTTTTCTGGAACCCCATAAGAAATGGTGTTTTGCTGAGACTGAATAGGTTTGGGGCAATATGCCAGTGCCCTATAGAAGAAACATTTAAGTTGAGCTTTTTAGCTTTCATATTTGAAGTTCAGTGTCTCTGAAATTTTTCTTCTATATAGCCAAAATGCCTTGCTTCAACTTTATCAATTTTCATTCATATTTATTTAAATTTTCTTTAGAATTATTCAATACTACGTTCACGCTAATTGTGTTTATATTGCATCCTATGTTAACACTATCACAATAATACATTTTGCCTTCCTTGAATGTGGCATTTCAACGAGTGAAAAAAAACGCTCTAGTTATTGAACCATATGTTTCAATATTTGCAATGTGTTTCTTTTCAATTTCTATTTCATGAGTTCTTTTGACCATTTGTTCTGACTGGAAACAAAAAATATGGATTTAGGCAGTGCTGCATAAATTCCCACCAAGTCTAGATAGTGCATAAGGATATACAAACCCTCTTGCTTCTGCTTCACATGTCCAGTTCCCTTGTGAGCTGCACAAGGAGGGAAGCAGCTCATTCATTCCTTTCACTTTGCATTTTGCCTGTAAAAAAGCTCCGCAGGGTTTGGAATTATGTTTGATCAGAAGCTGGTTTACAAAATAAGTGTCTTCTAACCTCTACTAGAAGTTGTGCTGGATGATTCTTCTGCTTCTGAACCACTCGAGGCCAATATTTTCTCTTTGCATTGATTCTCCAATAGTGAACAAACGGTCATTTGGGGATCTTTTGTTGTAGCATTTTTAAAATTCCATCTATTAACTAATTTGGATATATATTCCCAGTGCTTAATCTCTCCCAACCATGAATGTCCCAAAGTATGCAAGGTTGCAGAATTAGGGAGAAGCACCTTCTAATGCATGACCTTGAACAGCTGACCCTGTAGCTGTGCAAGATCATCTCTTTCCACAGGCTTTTAATTATTTCTTCAGTAAGTAGTCTCTTGAATGATCTTTAGCATTTCTTAATTGCTCCCTGCTAGATGGCATTCCCTTCTGTATTACAGCAGAATTTTTAAATACCCTGAAGTTCCTTCAATGTTTACAAGCCCATACTCATAACACTCACCAAAATGCCTAGAATTCACCTGCAAATATGTACCTTAGATTTATTAAATAATAATTGAACAAATTCCCTGGCCACTGTGGATGATGGGCATGTGATTATTGAAGATATTCATGAGTACCTCTTCAAAGACACTCAGGGTTGGATCCTCTATCTGTGTGACTCAGTGGCATAAAACTGCCACAGAATCCCAGCGAAGAGTTTCCCTCACAAGGGAGACCTTGGCCTTTCTTTCTGTGCTGAATCTGCATCTCATCCACATTTCCTGCCAAGGAGAGAGTGCAGCATGGAGTGCCAGGGAAACCCCCGTGGTGTAAAATCACCAGGGTGCCAGGGATATGGTGCTAGCAGGTACAGTGCCCGTTGCAAGCCCAGGGCAGTGTTTAGACTTCCAGTCAGTATTGGTCATGTTGTGCAAAGGGCTGGATCTCAGACCCAGGAGCAAAAGAGATTTTACTCTACCTTTTGGTCCAATTATCTGGTAGAAGTATCATCTTCCACGCCTTCATCCAAGAAGACAACTAAAATAAAAATGCTACCAATCCACCTGGCCTATTTGTTGCACTGCCTGAAATGGGAGCAAAAGGGTGTGAGTTCTCTGAAAAATCTTCAAGATACCCACTTGAGTGTCGCTGTTCGGTCTCTAAGCTACACAGAAAAGCTTTCTGAATGGGCTTTCCTTAAGTCAGACCTGGATTCTCATCTCTTTCTATTGAGAAATCATCCTTTGGCAAAGACAACTGGTGAATCTTCCAGTCTGTCTTTAACCTCATTCTTCTTTCATTCCTCATTGGAACTCCAAAAGTTTACTTTTTTATGAAAGGACAAATTGGCCCTTTTCTCCCTTCTGACTGCTACAGATCTGGTAATACACATCCAGCTGCCCCTCCCTTATCTGGGTCAGCTGCTGGGAGACCTCTGGAGTGGAGAGATCCTCCCTCATACTTTTCCCGTCGTTCTATCAGACGAAAAAAGATTGAATTGGGCACCAAAGTTCAAATTCTGTAGGTCAGGTTTGAATTAATTGCCTTAAGGGTCATATTTTACAAATGAAACAAGAATACATACCTTTAACTGATGAGTCATATGCATTGCACAAGGGATTATTCTTCCCTTTGGGGTATAGTATTTACTTATGCTTGTGAAATGCTCCATAGTTTGTACATCTTTTCTTCCCTACTGTCTTCAGATGTAGATTATAGTTACATGAAGAATGTAGGCTCAGCTTTTAAAGTGGATGTACTTTAAATCTTAATTAAATAAAAGTTAAAGGTGCTGGGTGATAGGCAGTATCTTAACTGAGAAGGCAATAGATTGAATTAGGGGTTTTTTTCTTATAGATCCTCAATCCAATATTTCTTGAAAACTAAACCGTCATATTCTTCAATTGCTAAAACCAATTTCAAGGTAAAAATGTCATGTCAAATCATGTACCAATAAGGGCATTGCAAATGAGATTTTTCTTGACCTTACCAATCAGTCACATTGCATCCCCTCCAAAGAGTATTATTAGATTTTTATCATTTTCTGAAAGCTTCCTCTTCAGAGACCAGCCTGATAAAGTAAAGTATCTGATTCTAATAGATAGCCACAAACAAAGTTATGAATACCACTGCTATTCATTTAAGGGATATCACTACTCTACAGTAGATAAAAAGCCTAATGAATTTACATTAATAAAAAACATAATGATTACCTGGGACATACTTGGGTTTATGATTATATATATTTTAGTAATCCGTTTTTAGAATCGACACAATGTGATAGATATCTTTACGAATATTCATATATCATGGAAAAGAATGGCTTGATCATCCATTATACTAATGATCCGTCTTATTATTACCACACTGATGAAAATTAATTTCTAGATCCATGTGATATAACAAAGCCTGAGATACAGTCAGTGGTGTATAACAAGGTATTCAAAAGAGGAAGAACAGTCTAATACTGTAAGCAAATGGAGTGAAATTCTGCCTTGTCTTCTGTCCCACAAATTGTCTTATTGTGATGGGAGATGCACAAATATTTCTGAATTTGTGCTAGGAGTCAAGAGCTGCATGAGTGCAGGTCCCATTAGCATCACTCAGAGCTGCAGTGTTATTTACCTGAGTGCTAAACTCACAGCTTGCAGGCATGGAGCCCTTCCAAGTAGTACTCTAAAGCTTTAGTCCTCGGTTTCACAGCCTTGAAAAGGTTTCCTGTGGCAGTCACAATTTCACAATATTATGCATAGAAACGTGAATTTCTGTGATGATAAGAAAAAGTGCTGATTTGTAGATAGCTAATTTAATCCCACTTTTCAAGCTAATGTGTATATAACTGATGGAGCTTGAACAGTTATGTCACTGATTTGAAACAGCAGAATTACATTGCATTAATTTAGCATATCAGAGACAAATGCAAGCTAATTTCACAGCTCCTTCACACAGCATTTTATGATGAGAACCAATTTAATTTGAAAAACAGAACAGAAAAAAAAATATATATGGGCCTTCTTTAGATGCGCAAAGGTATTCAACAATACTGTTGGTTTTCCAGAGAAATTTCATGTTGAACAAATGTAAGATTTATGATGGCTAGGAGCTAAGCCCCATTCTTACCAGGGTGTGTCAGCCACTTTTATTTATATTTTTTTTAAAAAAGTGTAATCTGCTGTCAGAGCACAGTGTACAGAAGGTTTATACAGTTGGAAGAGAAATAATTCTGTGGAGCTGAAGCAATTCTGGTTCTGCCGGAAGTCCTTCAACCACATTCACAGGAGGCAGCGTGAAAAGGAGGCACAGAGCAGGGAGTAAATGATACAATCACAAACAAGCCACTCTGCGGTTTGCATGATGCTGCCCAGCACCCACCGTGCCTCCCATCGATGCTTGGAGATGTGCTGTTGACATTATAATCAAATTAGTCGTGTAGAAACCTCCACAGTCAAGAGAGAGAAGTTGACCCTTCCAGAGCACTAATTTAATTAAAGCTGTTGTGTAAGATGGATCAGATGAGTCCCGCTCTAGGTGAGCCCATTTTCCCTCTGTTGACTATAAAGGCATTTTAGACAACTAACTCCAAGGCAGGTGGCTGGACACCAGCGGAATCCTATCTGCAAGGATTCATATTATCCCTGCAGTCTGACTGAATGCAGCTTCAGATCAGGATCCCCTCTGGCCTTGCTTGCAACACATCAGTCCCTATAGGAAGGACCTGGGTCTGTCCTGTCTGTCTCACAAGTCCAATGTCAAGGCAGTGTGGGACAGAAGGAAGCACCCTGCCCAGGCATTTCACAGCACACACCCCCAGCACAAAGTATGCTCTGGCTGGTCTTCTGGAGGGTGGGATCTGCCACCAGCTTTCCTCAGGGAAGCACCTCCAGGGCAGGCCCTCACAAGGAATAACAGCAGAGTGAGGGCCAAGCATGGTCTAATGCCTGATGTCAGGCAGCTCGTGCACTGCGGTGAGGGTAAAACACCTCATCCCTGCTGGTCTGAGATACAGTGTGAAGCACATTCTTCAGTCAACAGTCCCAGGAGGGACTTGCATGACACCTGTGTACCTAAGCACCGAATAGCACACTTCTGGGGCCTTCCACATACATATTTAGAAAGACGATACACTTTGCTGAGCTTTCATGGCCCAGAATCCCATGGTGGCTTTGGCTTTAAAGCATATTATCAGAGTCTGTAATGCCTTTCTGGAAAGTACCTTTCTCAGCTGTGGGCAAACGATGCTTTGCCTCCATTTTCTGCTACTTCAGTCAGGTTCATTGGCCCTGTTTTTACCTCCACCTCTGATCCCTTGCTATTGCTTTGGAGGTAAAAAAGGAAGAGAAACCCATGTGGCAGTCACTCTGACATAGGCTGGGTAAGCTGAATTGTGGCTGCTCAGTACATCAGGCTAGCCTCCTGATGGTCCTTGGCTTTGGAAATCATTTTCCATTAATTATCTGCAAAATATTTACTTTAAAAGTGCTGTGAACAATCAAGCCAGGAAGCTTGTTTACTTGAACATTTCCTCAACAAGAGTGCAAACACCATTGACATGAAGTTTTTATACTTTTCTCCCAGCTCTAAATAAACGCTGTGTAGCGCTGATCAAGATTTTGCTTTGGTTAAAGAAGAACAAGGCTCCTGGTGTTTATTTTTTCAATATATGTGTATTGTTAAAGAACAGTTACGTTCATCAGTGACTTCCTATGTATGTACTTACTGCAATTACCTCTCTTTCTTTCTTGTAGGCATGTAGCCACCGCTCTAGCTCGGAGATAATCTGCTGTACAACTCCTTCACTGAAAGCCTTCAATCTCCAGCCACCCTTTGTAACCAAAGTGTTCTTTATTTTCGACGGTGTCAGCTCCTTGTACTTCGATTTTGATTACGTAAATAATCCTGTATTTAAGCATTTTGAAAAGCCAGTGTTCATGTCAAGAGGCAACCAAAATGTTCTGGAAATTAAGGTAAGAAATGTTGAAACAAGTTTTTCAATTATTCACAAGCACACATCAGAAGTGTAGCATAGAACAAATGTTTTGATGAAATAAGGGAAGCAAGGGCAGAGAGAGCAGTGTGTTTGGCACTGCGTTCACCCGAGCCCCCAACTGTCACAGCTTAAGAGATGCAGAGCTGAAAACAAAGATATATAACAGGATGGTTGTTGGCATCAGATGGGGTAAGAGAGGGGCTTTCCTTGTCTGCGTAGGAGAACCACGCTGCATCAGCTTGTGATTGCGATGAGCTGTGTCACCAGTTCAGGACTAAACATGGCCAGCAGCCCAGAACCTGAAGTGTGTGGTCTGCGCGTGAGTCTCAGCTCTTACTGTCACATGGTTTTGTGTCCTTTCTTATGAAAGACGTGGAGCTGCCTTTAGAAAGTGGCCGAGCAGCTTTGGCTCACTAAACTCTGGCCAGTGCACAAAGTCACTCATGAGGATCAGTCACCGTTGTAGCATAAATATTTATGGATCCATGAAAAATGTAAAGCTGATTCTGAGTGCCTCTTGAAAGAGCTTTGAGAATAGCCTACACGGCACTGAGAAACATCTCTTAGGAATTTGGGACCCTCGCAAGCTCAGGCTGCTCTCTTCTACAGTGCTGCAGAGAAAGTTAAATCCATTTTGTGAGAGTCAGATTTCTTGAAATCTAGTGCATTTCTGAGTTAGAGTATCAAATACAAACAGTATAAATACAGATATTTCTAATTTACAATGAATGCTTATGAAAATGCATTATTAGGTACATGTAATTTATTCTATATAGAGACTTATATATAACTTATCTAGAATATAATCTATAAAAATGCTTTAAGGAAGAGAATCAGTCTTAATGATTATCAGTCTTAAAGTTATCTCTTTGTGTAGCTCCTCCATAGCTCTGTAAGCCAAAACTTTCCCCCTATGACAGTCATGAGATCTTGAAACCCTGAGGTCTTTTAACTCCAAGGTGGTCCAATGGGCAAGGTCCTGAGCTACAGGAAATCAGAGGAAGTTGCCTCAGAGCCTCTGTCAGCCATGATGGGTTCCAGTCAAACTCTCCTAATATTGACCTGTCTCCACAAAGTGTTGTGGGAAAATTCCAAAGCGCAATCAGTCTGACTTTTTTGTTGTTGTTGTTTTTCTACTTGGAACTTGTGGCCGTACAATCACCCTTTCCTCAATACAGAGCAATTCTCCGGTTCAGTTATGGAGAAACGCTTAGAAAGAGTTCTGGTGCGCGGGTCAATGGAGAGCTGGGAATATGTAGCTGCTGCATGGCTCAGTGCCCCTGTGCAGTGACAGCAGTGTTTTCCAGTATTTTCCAGGTCATGCATATCAACCAGTTGGAAGGAAGTCTAATTTGAGAACAGTCATAAAATAACTTAGATTGAAAGGAACCTTTGGAGATCTTCATAGTCTAAACCCCTTGCTTAGAACAGAGCTAAGTTAAAAATTTGGTCAGGTTGCCTATGGCCTTGTCTAGATGAATTTTGAAGATCTTTAAGAATGAAAATTTTACAGTTTTAAAAAAACCAGCTCTGCTAGCCCTGCATTGTGCGTCCTGTGCTTCAGCTTCCTTCCTAGCTCTGGGGCCCTCTGCTGTACTTCATCCAGTTTGTCAGTATCGTTCTTGTTCTCTGCGGTTCAAAATTTGACACCATTTTCCAGGTGTGGTCTCACAAGTGCTGAGCAGAGGAAAACAATCACCTTCAATCTACTGCCTTTGCTGCTGCTAAAGTATGTGGTGAACCTTCATCACTACAATGGCACACTGCTGGCTCATTTCACTTTGTGGTCCACGAGGACCACAAGTCCTTTTCTACAGAGTGTTTTTCTACCTTGCTGTCCCTAGCCTGTCCTGGTGCATGGGGCTATTCCACCCCAGGTACAGGACTTTGCATCCGTCTTTGTTAAATTTATGAGGTTCCTGCTCGCCCAGTCCTCCAGCTTGCCACAGTCACTCTGAGCAGTGGTCCTGCCCTCGAGTATCTCAGTCATTTTCCTAAATCTGATGTCATCTGCACAGGACCGTACATCCTGTCCCTTTGTCCAGCTTGTTGATAAAGATTTTAAGCAGTATTAGTCCCAGTATCAGCCGTTGAAGAATGCCAGCTCTTAGACTTCTGACCTTTCAGGTGATGGCCAGTCAGTTTTTCCAGTCTCCTTATGGTCCATCCATCCAGTCCACATCATCCCGATTTGTTTTCAGTGCCAAGAGAGACTGTATTGCAAACCTTGCTAAAATCAAGGTAAATGCTTTCCAGTTCTCACTCTTCATCTACAGAACCAGTCATCTTGTCAAAGGCAATCAGGCCGCTCAGGCAAAATCTACCCTTAGGAACCTATGCTGCTTGTTCCCAATTGTGTTATCCTTCCTTTGCCTGGAAAAGCTTCCATAAAGACTTGCTCCATAATCTTTTCATGAACTGAGGTTAAGAATCAGGTGCTTTTTAACCCCTTTCTTTTGCTCTTGAACTTCTTATTCTCCCTTTAGGAGATGAGAAAGGCTGCCTGAGGACTGTTCCAGTGATAACTGACCAGTGTCATAAGTTTGTAGCATTGATGTCACCTGTAGTCATGGCACCTAAGGCAGATGTCTACCTAACCTTAATGCCCTGATTATTTCCTGGCAACCAACTGGACAATAACATTAGTGAAAGCTGGTCTCCTAGAATAAAGCATGAACAAGCACCAATTTAACATCTTCCTCTAAATAGAATTAGTTATAGCGGGGTGCTTCGATCAAAACAGTGAGGCAACTTCCAGAAATTATAGTCAGGAGCCAAAGGATCATTACAAGCCATATTGGCAACACTTTTCCCTCGCCCTGTACCCACATTCAAAAATACACACACACAAGTTTACATGCCTCATGGTCATATTTTGTGCAGTAATTAAGCAAACTCAGCATGAAATTAAATGGCAGCTTGCTTCAGTGAACAGTCTGTTCTACCAAACCAAAGTTCTTTTATCTTTTTCTTAATTAGTTTCAAAGGGGCGGAGGCAGCTTTTATCACAAGTTTTTCAATCAAACTAATCTAGTGTGACATATTTGGCTTTCATCAAATGACAGTGGGTACCAGTTGAAAGGTTCTGTTTGGTTTCCTCTGATGACCATAAGATCTTTTTGTAAGAAAATGTTACACACAAGAAAACATTAAGTCTTCTATCTAAAACACAGCTAGGGTGCTGTATGCTACAAATGCCAGCCCTTCTTATGTTCAGTGCCAGCCCTTTTGTCTTCCACACTACCAAGCCTCTCAAGATCCCACATCATCATTGTCTTCTTCTGCCAAGTATGTGGCTCTTTGAAGTGTCTCAGTGCCTACCATGCCCCAGTCAGAGGGGTCATGGCAGAGTGGCTTGAAGCACTTCTCTGCTTCAGTACCATGAAAACACCATTTCAGAAGTGTTCCCACCTCCCACCAGCACAAGCGGTTCTCAGGGCAGGAGCAATTCTGGTGCTTTGCTGCTGGGTTGACCAAAAACCTGAGTCTGCAGAAGAGGACAGAGTGTCCTTACTGCCTCTTGCAGGAGCCGCTGACCCATACCTGCAAGCTGGCCTGATGACAGCCCAATGTGTCCTAGCTGTGGGGGAAAAAAAGAAAAAGGAAACACAAATAAATCAGGAAAGAAACAGCTTCTCATATTGATCTGCCCAGAGGCCTGGCCTGGTCTGAGGCTATGCTTGGGCACCAAGCCACGGCAGGGACTCTCTGTGTACCTAGGAATGGGCCACTAGGTAACTAAAGTGTATTTATAATTCTTCCACTAGAGAAATAAATAGCATAATTGTCATTTCATGTTACACAGCACATCTGAGATCTTGGCTGTCCTCTGGCATATCTGTCCTAAAGCTAGAGCAGGACAAGACTTGCTAAGTTCCTGCTCTATTGCTAAGCTGTTACAACACATTCTTTATGAGACAGTCTTAGGGAGCTCTTCTTGTCCATTTGTAGGTCACTCTATTTCCAGTCTTTTTTCATATTGCATAGAAAATGACATTTCTCTTAATATCTTGTCCGAGAGGATGCAATATGGAAACCAATCTCAAAATTTCCATGCCTTGGTTTGCAGTCCTTCTACTGCTTCTAGACTTTCATCCAAATGATTCCCATCTGTCTAAAATTGTGAGGTAGTTGATCTATCAGATCGGTTTGCAACAGCTACTCAGTTCAGTAATGAGCTTCTCCAGCTTGCGTGCAAGGGCATTGCTCAGCAAGAAGGGGGTAATATACATTTTAAAATAGGAAATATTGTTTCCCAGTTCTCACAGGAGCCCATTTCCTCCTTTTCTTAAAATCATGGGCAAATTCTGTGATCCTGAGAAGAGTAAAACCACTGCTGAAAGTGTTTTGAAGCTCTTAACATATTGAGATATTATAGTGAGTATGTTTGAAAATATATTATATTATTGGTAATATAATGGTAATGTCAGTATTTAAAAGCTACTGTATTCATTATATCTGGCTAAGGACCAGTTTATCAGTATGACTTTTTTTTTTCCTTTTGGGTATCAGTTTTGGTGGAGAAAAAGTATCTAAGATTTGGTGTAGAAGAAAAAGAAATCCCTTACCCATACTCTCTGGGGTAATGTATTTATCCTGAAGATGGAAAACTCAAATTCGAGTCTTTTCAGGTGCATCATTTAAAGGAAAGATTATAACACAAATGGCTCACCATCTGCAGCAAGTCTCCCTTCTAATAAGCAATAAGCAGTCAATCACATGCTCTCTGGCCCATTGAATAGTTACTTAATTAACACCAACTGAATGGCTCCAAGTAGACAGAAGAGTGCAAAATGGACTTCTGTGGCCAGCAATTAAAAAGCGTTTATCTGGGGTGTGGCTTTGCCTGTCAAAATAGAATGTTAAACTTGCACTCCTGTATGTTTATTAAATTTTCCCAACGCTCAGCCTGATTCTGCAGCAGACCTAAAACATATGCCAAAGTAAGATATTTTTTTTTGCCCCTCAGAAGGGGATTCTCGTTTTCTTTCCAGTATACGAGGCCTCATAGCAGTGGCAACCATGACGCCTTCCTTCCTCCTTGTGAAAAACTCCCAGATCCAGCCTGCAAAAATAGCTTGTATTAGTGTTACTTCTAATCCTCCCTTCTCCCTGTTTAATCCCACTTTAATACGCCTGTTCTTTCATCTTAAACTGGACTGTGCACAGGGTAGGGCAGCTTCTTAAATACTGATGTACTCCTGAGCACAAAAGATCCTGAACTTGGCCTTTGGAGACTAATGTCACAATACCAGAAGGAATAATATTTCATCCAAGTCTGGGATGTGAAAGCAGGTTTTTCTGAGTAGACGGCACACTTTTCATGCTGTCATCTTTACCAGGGTTTGTTCTTTTTGGTCTGTGGAACGTGATTTTAACAGATTTGTGCGTTTTTATGATTATAATTAATTAGTTCTTTTTTGAAAGCTTGACTCCTGCTACTATAACCACTTGCGAAACAAAATGTTTGAGATGCCTTTAGTGTGTGGATATAACGTAGTCCCAATTTTGTATAAACAACAGGGTCACATAATGCGTCCTTTCTTGTGCAGATTATACACAAATCTAAACAGGACCAATAGGGTTTATCCCTTGGACGTTTACATATTCTAGAAGTCTGTGTGTGCTGTATGAGTATTAGCGACAGCAGATTTTAGCCGTAAACTTTATCAACCCTCTCTGGCCTGTCTGTCAAACTCCCATTTGTATGAAAAAACCTGATACATGCATATTGACAGGGCAATGTAAATTTGCATTAGTCATTTATTTCACAATTGTTTTTCCATTAAAAAACATTTTCCAAGGTAATAAAAGGACTTCTTAACTTTTATGAGATAGTTATGTAATGTGACATTGATTTTTTTTTTTCAAGGGAAATTATATTGATTCAGAAGCTGTTAAAGGAGAGGTGCTAAAAGTTGGAAATAAAAGCTGCGAAAACCTCCTCCTGCAGTCGGAATCAATTCTGTGTACGGTTCCCAGAGATCTCCTGAAATCCAACAGCGAGCTAAATATAGAGGTGAGGCATCTACACCACACATGAGATATTAATGCCATTTTTATTATCATCCCCAATGTCACTATTGAACCTATAAACCTTGAATTTAAGCCTAAGCCTGTGTTTACAGAGATATCTCTACCCCTGTTTGTTTGGGATGGAAATTCAAATAATATTGACTATTTTAAAAGAAATATTATTAGTGTTGTTATTACCTGTTTGTACAGCCTTAGGCAGAAAGTAGGACCTAAACTAAGCACAGAAATAGAATGATAGTTATTAATCCAAACACAAGAGGAAACACATGAGGAAGAATGGGAAGCTATAATGGAGCAGATTTACTTCGGAACTCAGAAGCCCTTTTTTCAGCAAAAAATTCTGCTGCAGTCAAGAGGATTAGATCCCTTCTGAAAGATTTTTTTTTCTGTTTTTTATAATTTTATTTCTTTTTTTTTTTTTTGAAGTTGCAGATGATTAGGACAAATTTTTGAGTTCCACTACTGTTCTAAAGGTGGTTTCACTAGAGTCATTCAGACTGCTAATGCAAATTTAAATTGTAGACAGTTTTGACCTACCAATTCATAGAACAAGACACAAATCTTTGAGCATCTATGTATTTTTTGAAATATAGAAAAAGAAAAGGGAAATCACAGTGGAATGGGATTACCTTTAAACTATGAAATATGCTGATGATGGATTCTGATTCACTGAAAATAGTGGAGACTTTGCCAATCATGGAAGTGTGATTAAGATCAGTCTATGTAAGCTCTTTGGAACATCTGTTTTTTCTGTCTTTATGGCATTCATCTCAATTGGATCCTGGGCTGTGAGTGGTATTCCTGTGTGCTCTTGCAGTCTAAGTAAATACTAATAACTAATTTGCTTTATTAATACAGTAAATAGTAATTTATTTTAATATTAATTTATTTTGAAATGTACAAATTCAATTTCTTAGCTGTATCAGGTAAACTATAAAATCTGATGCAGTTCTCCTTTTG
>WEIS01104555.1:0-10870 GCA_013389965.1 Todus mexicanus | reverse complement strand
GTGTGATGGCAAGAAGCTGACCTGAGGTAGTAAGAGGATGGGAAACCACTGAGCAGCCTGCTTTGTCTGGCAGTACCCCCCAATATTTCCATTTGCAGCTGATAGATTTACGGCAAATACGGAGAGGCAAATAGAGAGCTTAGCAAAGTTCTCCGATTTTCTCTGAAAGGGATCTCAGACCTGGTAACCTTGCTGCTGGTTCTTCCACCCAGAAAGTACCTGTGAAGTGCAAACTTCTTCCTGTGTGCCAAAGAGTGATACCCAGGTGCAGAGGGGGATGAGAGTATGTTTCAGGGTCTGATGAGGTAGCCAAAATCTGCCTCCATCCCTTGTACCACAGAGCACTGATGCAGCCGGGGTGTATCCCACAGATAGCCCAGAAGCTGTAAGCAATGGTAAAAGGCCTCATCAAGTTTCCTCATAGCACTTAAGGGAATCTGCTGGTTCTCTGAAGGAAAGAAATGCAATAAGGCTGGGTCATGGATCAGTTTGAAAATCCTTCCTTCCTGCCCACAGAACCCACTGGGCAAGGAAGGAGCACTAAAAAACACTTCACTGCTTGAGGAGGAAGAGATTTACTTCATGTATTACTGGAGCTTGCAAAAGCCTGAAGCCTTAAGTATTTATTCCATTTGAAAAAGTATATGGAAAAGAAATTGTAGTGTTCATGAGGCAAGGAGGGAAGAGTCCTTGGTTGCTAATACTATAGCCGCAATCCTTAATGTTATCCAGAGATTAACCATTTTACTTGCTCTTTTCCTCCAAAATCTGATGCAAGTCCTTGAGAGGCTGTTCAGGAAGTGTCAGTAGTAAGGAGCGCTCTGACCCAGTAGCTGTTTCATCTACTCTTGCATCTGGTAGAGATCAGCAGCTTGCAGGCTTTCACTGATACTGAATACAAACTGCTAAAAAAAAGTTTTATATCTTATAAATCTACTAATGAGCAAGGCTTTAAATGTGGCCTTGTAAAAGTGGCAGCTGTAGAAAGTGTCCAGATACAAATAAGCAGGAGTGAAGATTTTTTTTATTTTTTATTTTTTTTTTTTTTGCAAATCATAGGCTTAAAATGAGTGCCCTCCAGCTTACTGTGGTGCCCAAAGTAGAAGACTTTCCATGTGCCAGTCAGATACTGAACCTGGGAGCTAAAACCTGAAAGCCAGTGAATAAGTCCTGCCTATTAGAGAAATATAATAAATAAATAGAAGATCAGGATCTCCTTGGTGTTACGTCAGCAGGTAGACTTCAGGCTTGAAGTTGCTTTCTTCAAACACTTAATTCCTTTTGCAGCTTACCACAAATGAATCATAGAAATTGTCAGGGTTGGAAGGGACCTCAAAGATCATCTAGTTCCCACCCCCCTGCCATGGGCAGGGATACCTCCTACTAGATCACGTTGCTCAGAGCCCCATCCAGCCTGGCCTTAAAGGCTTCCAGGAATGAGGCTTCTACCACCTCTCTGGGCAACCTGTACCAGTGTCTCACCACCCTCATGGTAAAGAACTTCTTCCTAACGTGATGGAGAACAGATTAATTCTAGGGTGGTCACTTGCATTACTGCCCGAAGAAAGGCTCCACGAGCTGACAGAGTGGACAACATTGGTCTCTGAAGGTCTGTGACAGCCACCTTGGCAGAGATTCCTTATGATAGTGAAAGGAGGGGTAGGTTTCATGAAACAACTGCCATCAGCGTAGTCCAGATCAGAGCTCTTACACCTGGAAATAGATGACTGCAACCATTGTAATCACACAGTCCTGTTTATGGTAGAACTCCATTTGCAGTTTCTCTTTCAAGGTTTCTTAGCCTTGGTGGTTGCTAAGGATGGTTTTTGTGGTAAATTCAAGTATATACATCTCTGAGTTGGTATAGACCCCTTCACATGGCCTTACAGCTTCTTCCTTCAGGGATGAAACGAAACAAAAGAGGATTCCTCTCCCTCATCCTTTTATTGGTTTCCACTAATGCAGCTATACTATTGATAACAAGCAATTTTCTGATGTGTATAAAACTTTCCTCTACTGAGTATAATCTAAATCAGATCTAAACACACATCTGTGCACTATGGTTGTCTAAATTATTTACAAGCAGGCTAAATACAAACAATTCTCAACCTCTGCCACTCTTTAATGAAGTCCAAAACTTGGCAAATGTCTGTGATAAATACAAAATTTTTAAGGAAGTCTTTAACTACAACTACTACAGAAGCCAAGATGGTTTAGACCATGTTCAGAACATCTTTGTAGAATCTTGTACAGCAAGCAAAGCCAGTAAATTGTCTTTAATAAAGTTCTATTCATGTTTGAAAGTAGCTGTAGCTGGTGTCCTTCAAATAATATCTTAAAATGTTACGTAATAAAATGCTTATCACCATACATCCTGAGTGCTTTGTAACTGGAAATGAGCTTTGACCAAACTGCTTTTGAACTATTCAGGGAGCAACTCCTTAATTAAACGTAACACTGTTTTGTGACAACTGAGTTAAGAAGGCAAAATATCAGGCTATCAACTGTTTCTTGTCCTATGTGAAAGTAGAATATTGCAGTGAAATTTTGTAAGTTCTTTAATGCTGGAATGTCTTGTTTTCCAGGGCATTTATTCAGCTTTTCATGCATTTGAAGTGCTGCCAGAGTAAAGCAGTGCTGTGGTGAGATTGATTTTCTGTAAAATAGTAAGAAAATGGCAGCAGCTATGGCTCCTTGAATATTTTCGGAAGAATTACTCTCCACAATAGCAAATATATCCTCCCTATAAATACTTTCTTATGTACATATAAAATGATTGTTGTTCTTTGTTTCTTCTCCTGTGTATGTAGTTTTTTGAGTACACATCCCATAATGAAATACGTTACAACACCCGACAGCCGGAAGTCTGTGCAGCAGTTGATTCAGGGACTGACTACTTGACAATGTACTTCTGCCAAGAAATTGTCCACAATATTCCTGAAAACCAGAAGTTTGTTCTCAGAGAGGTAAGTGTGCCTGCTTAGTTTTGGGGTTGTTTGTTTTAAAATTTTTGTTTGTTTGTTGTTTTTTGTTTATTTGTTAGTTTTGTTTTGGTTTTTTTTAGGGGGGGGAGTGGAGGGGAGGGAGTGGGTGGAAGGAGAGTTGTTGAGGATTTTTTTTCTTTTTATCTTACTGCCTACATATCATGCAGGCCACCACAGCGGCATAGCTCTCTGGGAGAAGCGTGCTGTGTTGGGTTTTAGTATCTGAATGTACAACCAGGGTGTCAGCAGTGCACAGGTGATGAGTCTGCTGGTCACAAAGAAGGGGAAGATGAGAGGAAAGAAAGTGGCCTTCTCCTCAGAGGAGTTGGGAAGGTTGACAGACATCTTTGTTTGCCCTGTCTGCATCTAGCACTTTCTGCAGGCTGCTCAGTTCTCTCTCACATCGCACCCCTAGTGTCTTCCCCTGAGAACTGAGGTGCCTCCATGTGTCCCTTCCCCAGACAGTGTTATGGGTCGCCTACTTTTGCTCTCCTTTCATTGACTTATTTCATTTCTCAATATTTATACCACCATATATCCCTGGTACTTCATGTACCATCATTACTTCATGCTTTTCCCTGCTTTTGAGCAGATGTTGCTTCTCCTCTGCAATCCATCTCTCATCTCTCATGACCCTCCCTGTGAGCACCAGAAATGCTCCTGACCTTTTCTGCAATGTAATGTGCAGTTATGGAATTTGATGCACCATCAAAGAATACCTTTCCACCCTACTCCTGCCCCTACCCAGCACACATCTTACTGGCTGAGGGGACTCAGCAAATCTGTACCTCTCTTCTTCATGCCTACTCCCAAAGGGAATTTTTGATCTTTGAAGGAGTCTCTGGATGCCTGAGAGAAAATAAGTTGGGTGAAAAATTACAGCCTTGGTCAGGTTCTGGAGTGTTATTATTTGGCTAAGGGAAAAGGTCACGTAATATATCAAAATGGTGTATTTACATAATATGTCTGCATAATGCATCTAAACTCCACAGGCTCCATGGTTGACAAATTTCATGCTTAGATACTACCACTGGTGATAGGTGGCAGAGTAAATTCTAAAGAGAAATATGAAAAATCTACTCCAGATGAGTAAACCAAAATGTTTAAAAGATTGACTTTATAAATGGTGTTCCATTTTTAATGCTGACTTTTAACAAAATTTTTCTAGTTCATATGCATTAATCCCTAAGATGGCATATGTGGAATGACACTCAATGACTTCAGGAAGTCTTTGAGAAAACAGTTTTGGAACGCATCTGTTCCCAGTGCATTCCTAACCATTAACATTTAGCATATGAAACTTCAGGATTTTTAAAAAATCTTTTTTCTTTCTCATGATCACTTTGTGCCTGTGTGTGATTTGAATGTACTGCTCTGCTCCAGTTCCTCCTCTTCTGTTGCATTAAATCAAAATCACCAGTCCCCATCTTTCAAGGCAAGTGATGGGTGAGGTGTCAGTGCCGTATTTCTCTCGCTTTGTGCGGAGAAGTGTCAGACACAGGAAAAGCTTTCCTTATGGATGTAGCATAATCAAAGACTTGAACAGCCTTCCCAGCAGCCTTGCAAGAATTAAGTTCTTACTGGCACTGAGTCAAAAATGAGTGAGGCAGATATTGATTAGTCCATTCAAAAATTTGAATTATCATGATGGAAATGGGGGAGTCATTCAGCAGCTAATCTGTCAGCAAGCCCGCGAGCAAGCCTGTGCTGCAGGGCATCAGAGGCTGTGGCTCAAGGCGCAAGGTAGTGCAACGCTTCTGACAGTGGAAGCAGCAGACTTTCAAAGGAGTTAGGGTTATGCTTCGAAAAAAAAGATGTTGGCATTTTCCTTTCAAAGCTGCCAGAGGCTTTGGAAATGATTACGTGTGAGAATGTCACCTGGGTCAAAGGAATGGTGTAAGAGTGGGGCAGTTCTCCACAGCTGGCTATGCTGCCTGTTTGCAGCTTGCTGTCCTAATCGGCAGTGCACACTGATTGGAGTGAGCGACATGGACTGGAAAGTAAATAATCATGGAGACTCCTATAAAAGGAAGACCTGAGGCAAAATACGTTCTTCAGGGACTTTGTGGAGGCCTGTCAGACCTCACACCTCTGAGACAGCTGTGCTGTCCTTCAGTAAAGCAGGTTAACTCCACACACAACTACAGGCGAGGAGCATGCTTAGATGTTTTTGCCTTTTTCACTAAAAACATACCATGTAAAGAAGGGGGACTTTTTTTTCCTAAAAATATATTCAACATTACACTTAACTAACAACATTTGTATTTTACATGTAAGATAGGCAATAAGTTGGTGAATTTGGGTAATGCCTGTGCTTGGCTTTGGTTCTCTCTGCCCCAGTTCTGGTGCAGTAACAATATGGAAGTGAATTATGTTAGCACATCCTTTAACAGGCTTATATTTCCAGTCATGAAACATTCTAAATCAATATTAATCTAAGTTTAAAAGCAGAATCTTTTGATAAAGTTTCAGAGATCCTCAAGTTAGGCATTTTGGGTTCACTGTGTGGCCCCATGAGAAGGGTATATGTGGTATTTATTTGTTACTAATGTCTTTTGTTAATATTAAAACACAGTGATGTGCCTCTAATTTTTAAGACCTGAAAATCAGAAATTCTTTCTGTCTTTCGTAGGATGGTACCTTGTTTCATCTAGAAACCCAGAAGTGTGTACAAGCAGAGTCAAATGCTTACAATGGTAACCCAGCACCATTGTTACGACCGTGTACCAACTCAGACTACCAAAAATGGTTCTTCAAAGAAAGAAGTTGATCCAGATGTCGTCTAGGATATACCTGACTATGGAAGTGTGTTCTTTCTAGTCAGCAGTTAGCCTTTTGAAAATCCCATAAGAGATATATTTTTGTACAGAAAGAACTGTAATTAGTTTACAAGCCTTGGATTTTTTTTTCTGGAGCATTAAAAGGCATTGAGAGCTATGTAAAGTAAGTGCAGTGATTGTATCATGCCACAGAATCTGCTCCTTTTTTTCCCTCTTTATTTGGCAGCTACATAACTGCTCTGAAGTGTCTTAGGTCCTTTTCACAAGTGACCATATTTTTTAATCTACTGTGTGAAAGTAAGGCAGTCAAAATAATTGCACTAATGTTTTCTGCCAATAACTTAAGATGTTTATTTTTCCACTAAAACATTCTGCAGTTGGGCTTTTAAGCAAATAGTAGTTAATAATTCTTGCCTTTTAAATACCAAGAAGGTAAATGTAGGCCAGATTCTGCTCTAAGTGACTACCACAAAACTCTCACTGAATTCAGTGTGGATTTGCACATGAAGGCAGAATAGGCCTGCGTGGTTTTGCACAAATAACAATCTAGATGCATACAGGTTGCACATGTTTGGCAATGCTACACATTACATGTTGTGACAATTTTAGATGCTCATGGCACTTGATGAATTCCTAATCATGCTTAAGTCTGATTTTGGAGTAAGGTGGGGGTTTTCTCATCTCTCTTAAAGAAATAAGGCAAAAATATTTAAAGTTTATGCTCTGGGAATAGCTGTTTAGATTCAAAGGGATGTAGCTATGCGGATGTGTCCTAAGCTGCACAACTTACTTTAACATGTGGATTTTCAGCATGCATAAAACTTCCAAGATCATACTTAGCAATAATTCTTTTGACATATTTCAAAGTTACAATTAGAGAAAATTAATCTAAGAAATTGTATTTTTCATTAAATTGTAAATGTTTAAATGGTTTACATAAAAATGATTGTATAAACAAAAAAGTGGTTTTGGAACTAATTGATATGATATGCAGCTGATACTAAGACCAAAAGAACTGTCTTTCAGATATAACTTGCATTTTGTCTGGGAACCCCTTTTCTGATAAGTTGGCTACATCAACACGTACAGTCCTATTGAAAACATGGGGTTTAATCTGCAGTGGTACAAGATGTTTTCTGCCATGGTGTGTGGGATCTCCCTTACCTAATCAGACAAGTGTATAGCAGTGTGTTTGGTCATTGACCATCATCATTACAATGTTGATTAAAAGAGTTTCAGCTCACATGGAAAGTTTCTTTCTGTATCAGCTGAAGCTATGCTTATGTGTAGAAGCACAAAAATGTCATCCTTCTTTCCCTCACAAGTCTTGGCGTCTGTTTCGGTTTAGTTTTCGATGTATTTTGTTATTTCCCTTTGTTTGTGTTTTCTATAAAAAAATGTACAGCCTTTTCTTTGAATCTTTATAAGTTCATGCTGTTTTGGCATACCTATTTATATGATTAGGGGATGGGGGGAGGGTTTCTGCCTGTAGGAGATGTACATGTAGGTTCTTCCAAGGTCTTTATAAACCCATGTAGATAAAATGTTTTTGTGAGCACCTTTAAAGTTTTGTGTCTGTGGGCCAGACTGATGAAACTGATGTTAGAATGAATAAAATGTTTTGTGATTCAGTAGAGTGGAAACTGTCTTTACAATTTTTATTTTTTTCCTTATGATCAGTGGTTTTCTTCTAATTATTTTTCTGATCTCTTAGGCTCTAATCCCTGCAGCACTTGGGAGAAGACAGCTTTATTTTACGGTCTCTCAAGTTCCCTTTCCTGAACTCAGTAATGCATTTGTTCACCTGGTAGCAGCAGTGCTGTGTACTTTGTGGAGCCACAAATCAAAACTAGGTGGCTGTATGAGAGAACAGTGACAGCTCCAGCAACACAGCCAGGATTTTCTGTTTAATTCTGCTTTGCCTTCTTGACTGTTAATTGAATTACATCAGTAAGTTAATGAGAGCCCAGCTATTACAATTGTAGACAAAACTCTTATTGACCTCCATGGTCAATGAGGTTTTGGGACTTCTAGACTTCATCATCAGGTGGTGGTATGGGATTGAAACTTAGTAATTGGAAATTATTTCTCACACATCTTCCCACTCTCCGCTTGTTTAGGGGGAAGTACTGATGTTTGGGGCTTCTAGTTAAACACAGCTGAGCTATTTTCTCATATACCAGCAAACCTGCTAGCCTGGGTTGAATATTTGCTGGGCAGAACACACTTAACATTGAGTTCAAAAGCAGACACTGCACATAGCAATGTCACCAGCTGGCTCCCCTTATGTTGACCTTTTAGTCCATCTACTTACTGTTTTTTCTCCTTGATAGCCTTTTTTCTTCTCAACTCATTGGAATTGTACTAAAAATTGGCTTCAGGCTTGGAGGGTGAAGGACTCCATCAAGTGTCTGAGTCACAGTGCAGATCTTCAAACTTTCTTTTGCTGGACGTCAAGGCTACCTGCTGAACAACAGAACATGGACTTTGGGTTTATCTTCAGCAGAGAAAGGGCTGGATGCCTCACGGAAATGGAAAAATTGGAGGACTTTAGTCACAAAGAAGTATTTCATCTGGTTCTGGCCTCTTAGGCCCCTCTAAAAAAAAGAGAGAGAGAAAAAAAACCACTTTGCACATAGACCAAATCAAGGACTAGTAGGTCCCCACCTCCTTAGTATTCATCTTCCTTTTATACTTAGAACTGTGTTTCTTTTGCCGCTAACCATGCGAAGCACCCATAAAACCAAAAGTTGCAACTCAATAATGTGAAAGTGACAGCGCAAACCGTGAAATCTCAAGTCCTTCTTCCATTTTGTACCATCACTGTTCAAAACAAGAAAGAACATTTTTAAATATAGAGAGATCAACTGAACAAATTGTCCTCAGAAGGTGTTGTCCCAGTGCACAGTACATTGTATAAAATTCTAGGATAGAGATGAAGAAATCTGCCATCCAAATGAATTTTATTCCTTCTTCATTGCCTAGCTGCAAATACAATCCCTCCCATATTTACTGCCCTTTTTTCGGCATTATAGTGGATCAAGGAGATTCTGTGCTCTCACAGGTTCCTTCTCTTCCCCTTGTCTGATGTTCTCTGAATGTCCCTAGATATGGGGCATGTTTGGTACAGTTGAGGCACAAAAGGTTAAGCCAGGAGTAATATTTCACTAAACTGTGCAAAATGTTTTCCCAATTTTCTGTATCCTATGCTGAATATACCTTGTGATAGGAATAGTAAAATGCAAGGAATCATTAACGTTTAATAAATTATCTGATAGTATTATCCCCAAAATGTGAATTTGGAGTTGTAAGTACTGATTGAATTTGCTGATTTTTTTGAAATAAAACCCCCCAACTTGTCTTTTCTTTTTTTTTAAAAAGCTCATCTTCATCTTTGTATTCCTTTATTAAAAAAATGCTATCCAAATTGCAGTCTGGTGCCTAATTCTTTATCACATTTCTTTGAACTCTTCGGGTAACAATTTTGCCATTTTTTTTCCTTTCATTCTTCTGCTGTTCTCCTTTCATTTAAACATTGTGGGTCTTTGACATGGGCTAGAACTTACTGGATTTCCACTTCGGCAGGAGGCAGTATATTAACCTTTCTTCAAAGAAATAAACCCTAAAACCTTTGTATGTGCAGTCCTGACTGAACCTTTATGATGGAGGATTGTTAGAGCTTGCCCAAACACCCAGGAACAAGAGTCATCATTGTATATACATCGGTCAGCACGCATTGGAAGCAGTATTTCTTGCTAGCTCTGCTGAAACTAAGCCTCAAACCTGTGTTCAATTTTTTGTGTATTTATAGGAAGTGGTAAGATTTACTGGAAGGGGAAATTCATGCTGGTTGGTAACACCAGGACTGATGGGACTGTGCTCCTGTGCCCTGTGCATGAAAACATGAGCAGTTACACAGTGAGACTGTTGGGTTGGTAATTCAAAACCTGATGTTCTTTTCATTTCATTTGGCTGACAAAGTTTTTAGATTGGGAGATTAATTTGAAGCTGAGCTTTGTTCTAATACCCTGATATAAAGATGTAGCAATCAAGATGTCTAGATTGACTATGGGGTTAGGATCATGCAGTTGTGTGTATACACTTGGAACTGTAGGCTTTTTGGTAGTGTTAGAGAGTGCTGTATGGGCTCGTAACAAAAAGTTTTGACTGCTAGCAAGTTAGCTGAGATAGCTGGGAAAATCCTTGGAAGGGAGGGAAGAGAAGGATACAGGAGCTCCTCCTGTTTTGTTGTGGTGTTAGCAGGTCAACAGCTGTAGCTGGGTTTGAATTGGAGCACTGCCATATTCTTCCATTTCCCATTTATGGAGAAAAACAATTCTGTATGTATATGCTGTGATAAAATTACTATGCCTAGATCAACAGTTTTCAATCTTTTTTTTTCAAGCCATTAGTCACTGACATTTAGATGAATAGACAAAACCTGTTTAGACCAGTCCTAGTCAGCACCGACAGGAATGATGTGGCTGTAGATGACATAGTTTTAGAGGTTTCCAGGATTTCTAAAGGGAGTTGGAGACAAAACTAGGGCAAGACCTTCTCAGTGATGTCTAACTCCAAAAGCAAGAAGAAAGAAGAGGGAAGATGCAGGAAGTGAGTCACTGGCCTGATGGGTAGTGTGACATGTTTCATGTATGACAGAATCACAGACTGGCAGGGGTTGGAAGGGACCTCTGGAGATAATCTAGTCCAATCCCTCTGCTAAGGCAGGGTCACCTATAGAAGGTTGCACAGGGTCACGTGCAGGTGGGTTTTGAATATCTCCAATGAAGGCAACTCCACAACCTCTCTGGGCGGCAGCCTGTTCCAGGGCTCTGTCACTCTCAAAGGAAAGAAGTTTTTCCTTATGTTCAGATGGAACTTTCTGTGTTCCAGTTTGTGCCCATTGCCCCTTTTCGTTTTGCTGGGCACCACTGAAAAGAGTCTGGCCCCATCCTCTCGGCACTTGCCCTTGAGATATTGATAAGCATTGATAAGATCCCCTCTCAGTCTTCTCCAAACTAAACAGCCCCAGGTCTCAGCCTTTCCTCATAAGAGAGAGACTCTAGTCCCCTCATCATCTCTCCACTGGTCTCTCTCCAGTAGTTC